>JAOCPS010138774.1:0-14905 GCA_025505425.1 Graphium colonna
TTATTTATTACAAGTTATGTAGTAATTTTGAAACATGTCACATGTTCGCACCTTTCCCTGTACTACCCTTGTTAACTCGCAATGGCGTATGCCAATAAATCTGTCGAACACATTTACGTTCCAATAATCTTTTGCGAACACCTCTCCGAAGCGACACCTGCCAATAACCTTCGAACAATATCGACCTTTAACGAACGTGTGAAAATTTGTCTAATACATACTTCGACCTCTTTTGTAAAAACCTTAGAACATTTTTAAAATTTTCTTTATCTTGCATGAAGACGGAGAATAATCAAAAAACACTCTCGAAAGCAGTTTCACCTGCGGAAATTTTTCTCGTCTTTGCAACATCTTTCATAAATGACCTGATATCAGGATAAAAACTAAGCACCAGAAGTTTTTCAAAATATTAACAATATGTAACTAATATCAATCATATTTAGTTTCATTTCCGGTTGATAAGCATCCGGGCTCCTGAATAAAGAAATTTACGGATTTCGTGAATGGGCAAGGGTTTGTTATTTCGGAAATAGTTTTTGTGGTAAAAACAGAACAGGAAAAAGTACTTCAAATGTTTTTTTACCAGCTTTTAGCTGAATTATTAATAAATTTATCGATCTTGGTAAAAAAGGTAAAATGTATCTAGTTACCGTATACAGATAGATAGACAGCTCGTATACGGGACAGCGTATTTTATATGGCACCGCTAATTTATAACAAACTGCCAAAGAGTGTTAGGGATCTAAATATTTTTCATTTTAAAAACCCAGTCATATTTAAGGTGGTTGGCTGCTGCATTTGTCCGCCCCAGGAAGTAGTACCGAACTTCGCTAAAGTCAGCATAAAAACTAGTATGGACTGTTGCCGGATGGCCATTCCTATCCATCCCTCTTTTCCCCTATTCTCCCCTCTATATTTGTAATAATTGTATCCAATAAACCTACTCTATTCAAAATCCCAGGTTAGCAACGTACACGCAACTCTTTGAGCCTTGTGTATACATATGGGGCGACGGCATCACTTAAGATCAGCTAAAACGTTTTGGAGTCGGATATACGCCCGGAGTAAGCCCGGATAGAGTTAGTGCTGATTTATTTCATGGTGATTAATGCACTGACTGCAAAATCATTCGTTTAGGAGTAGCTCCACTAATTAAAAAGACACTGGCTCTTTAAGCTTAAAATAAGGAAAACACGCTTGTATAAAATATAGAAAATATTTTTTTTTGATTGTGCTTATATTTTCTGTTTCTTTCTTATTTAAATATGAGTATAATTGTATTAATAGAACTGAGATATATATGGTCGTGGCATTAATTGTCGCATGGTTGAAAATAAATTAGTTGATAACAACATTCTTATTATAGGTACTTAGTTCAAAGCATGCCTAAGCGCCAAGTTTAATTTCCTTATAAATTCGATCCAACAGAATCTACGCAATAACCAATCTTATTTAATAATATTTTTTGCCAATTTCGAGAACTCATTTTATTGTTTTAAAAAAGTAATAAGTAAATAATAATCTTGACAAAAAATCTTCACAGCGTACATATTTCGAAATAAACTATAAGACATGTGGATATTACTGCACGCTGTCAAAACCGCTTACGTTTCGGGGCTTCATAAAGTTCGTATATTTATGATGCCATCCAATGAAGTTGTAAGTGACAACTTTATCTCGGAGCTTCCTAAGATTGCCTACAGACGAACTTGGGTACTTCAAACTTTCTATATTAATTAATTGTTCCGGAAGACCCATCTCAACATAATTGGAAGAACGTATAAAAGCATAATACTGACAACTAGAGCCGTGGTAGTGTCCGGGAGCTTACCATCATTTCGGTTTACTCAAGACGAATCTGAGTTAGATCCCGGTGGCGGCACCAATGGAATTGTGAATTTTCTAATTACAATTTTAAATGCTAATTTACTACGTGCTCTATGGCGAAGGAAAACATCGAAAGGAAACCTGCATATTTAAATAATAATTTTTCTGAGATATGCGAAGT
Organism: Graphium colonna; assembly: GCA_025505425.1. Classification (NCBI taxonomy): domain Eukaryota; kingdom Metazoa; phylum Arthropoda; class Insecta; order Lepidoptera; family Papilionidae; genus Graphium; species Graphium colonna. The sequence continues at coordinate 2,009 of JAOCPS010138774.1, forward strand.
TTGCCAATCCGCGCTAAGGGCGGTGGACTATGCCCTATACCCTCTTTCTAGAGGAGCCTAGCTTTATTTTATTGGCTGTTACTTTACTTTTTACTGTCAAGTCGTCCTTCTTCTGAAAAGTTTATAAAGTGTAAATTAATTAGTCAAAACGTAAATTACTACAGTTTAGTTATAATTGGGACACAAATAGTAATACAAGAAATATTTTGTAAAAACTTGTTAACGAATTTAAAAAACTTTAATTTAAAATAAAGCTTGTTTGACTAAAGTAACATAGAGCAAATTCACATTTTAAAAGGAACAATAATTATTTTACCCAAGTTTACTGCGTTCGGGAGATAAAGTAAAAAATCGTTAAAATTCTACCAACACCAAAGTTTTAAAGATAATTCTTTAACGTAAATTGATGAACTCCCTTCTCGGCGGGACAACGGGGCTTCCCGCAGGGTTATCGCTTAATTTGGCTCCCTACCGACATACACAAAGATTCTCGTTAATCTAACGTATTATTACTTAACTTTGCTCCAGTGCTTTAAGATATTTATGGCACTGCAAAAAGATGTTTCTAGTGCTTAAAATTGTGTCAATAACTTATTGAGTAATAAGTTATTACAACATGCAAATGGACTAGGAGACGGTTGTAATTAGTTCTAAGATTAAAATGTACCACACGTATAGACAATAAAAAATGTTTAAACAGAAAATGGCAGGTGGTAAGGCTAAGAAAGTAAAAGAAAAGATTATTTTACGGATTTTAAATGATCTTACATGTTTAATTAACTTCATAAAAGAAGGAGGTTCTCAATTGGACTGAATTTTTTGTACGGTATTTTTTTTTATTTTATTTGAAACGGTAAAATTACAAGGTCCAATGCATCCCAAATAATTTTTATAGAAATCGATTTAATAGTGTCTTTATTTTAATCAAAGTTGCCGAAAAATTGGTTTCACTAACGTTTGCGTCTGAGCGTTTAAAGCTTCGACTCCGGTGTTTAATTATAGTACTTGTGCCCGGAAAGTTAGGGCACAATCCTAATTTCACTGGGAAACAATAAGATAAAGTTATTTATCCATCAGAATCGAACTCCTCACCTCCTAAAAGTTTGTTAAGATGTTTTTTATTACTGGTACGTTCCATTGAAACTCAAAGAGCACTATTACCGGGGAGGTTATCTTGGGTAAATTATACATAACCTGGACTTCTTCCCCCAAAAGGGAAGGGAGGATTACCCCTATAAAACGAATATAGAGGATATGATACAAAACAATAAAGTATTAAATATATAAGAATATTTATTATATATGTATATAAAGATCTCTATTTTGCCGTAATAGAAAATAAAATTAAACAAAGCTTGATTAAAACGGCGAGTCGGGCGATTATACGACGCCTAAAATTTTGTTAAAAAATAGCTAAAAATGTCAAATATCTTGTCGATTCTCGGAGAGACTATTTATTAGACTTTTACGCGTCCATAGCTGCAATAATGTTGCAAAGGTGTTTTCTTTCATAAGTGTTCCAGAACGAAAATTGATTTTTGCAACATAATAAGTAAATTTGTTTTAATATAATCACAGAAGAAAACATAAATAAATTATATTTAAATAGATAACATTTCACAGAAATTGTATTCAGAAATCTATTATGGATAATTTCTGGTATTAGATTTAATAAACACATAGTGTGCGTGATGAAGGACCAGGTCTGCATTAAAAACTTAACTAAATTAGCGTATGAAAAAAGTCTTTAAAGTAAATGTTTATATCAGTATGATTCGTTGTCAAAAAAAGGAAAATTGATTCTTGTCGTTAAAGTTTAACATTATAATTCTTTTTAATTTGTTCTATCCGTTACACAGTTTTATAATAACTAAATATTTTAAATGCGAATGTTTTTACCAAATTGATCTTCATGAAGTCTTAAATACGTATCTTTAGTGCTACGGAAAAGGAAGAAATATTTTCTCTTACGTAAGGGATATAACTAATGATTAACGATGATGATAATTAACGATTGAATTGGGACTAAAATACAAACAAATTGCACCACGATATCACATAAGAGGGAGGAATTCACCAAAAATAGGCTCAATATACGCCAGCAACGACAAAAGCTAAAGAATTTGTTTGTTTGTTTAGTTGGTTAAACGCGCTAATCTTGGACACTACTGAAAATCCAAATTCAAAAAGGCTGTATAACATCACGCTATGACAAATAGAAAAGGAGCGTCTATGAAAGATGGTGCAAAAACGTAGAAAATTTATGCGAATGAACCAACCGCAGAGACAAGCAGGTAAATAATAAAATCCAGTCACGATCATTATGTCAACTGGTCAACTAAACTACTTGTTGGATTTATTAGGTTCTCGTAGCCAAATTACGGCCATGTTGGCCAATCTGCACCGAGATCAGCCAACTGGGCAGGAGATAATATAGTGCACAAGTGTACGCACAAAAACAGGTACACTCTCTGTACCTTTACTCTCTTAGTCCGATGGGACGCGCATATCCGACACAACCGGATGGAGATCAGTCGCGGGCCCGACTTTTTAAATGTTCATCCGATGCACGGATATTCATTCTTTTAAGGCAATCGGGTGATCAGTCCGCATTGCCCTAAACTAACCATGATACAACAACATAGGATGTTGTATCCCTCTCAGGATTTGAACACACGGCCTTTGGTTTTCAAAGCAAGGGCCCATACAGGCTAAGTAGAGCACTTGGTACTCGATTTTATCATATTTAAGTAATGAAAGGCATAGTTTTCGGCCAATTTTTGCAAATAAATAGATGAAGCGTAGATATGATGCCGATAGCGAACAAATGGCGAGCTGGCGCAGTTCATTGACCCGAAAATGCAGCCACGTGCGCCGTGTCCGCTAAGCTAATGGCTGTCATTAATAATTACTTCTATTAATAATTATTTTCAATTAAGTTTACTCAGTGGTCAATTAACATTTGCTTTTAGTATTACATTTATTATTTATATATGATTCCGAAATATAACATTGATCGAATCGAATCTTGAAGGTGACTCACCAGACATCCTGTAAAAAGACAAGAATAATTCGGTGACAATTTACTTATTGACTTCCATGAAAACAGCTTTTAGCTTCTTTAAACATAAATGAGGCAACAGTAAACTTTACATCTTAATTATAAATTTCACAGACTCTTTTATCACAGTATAATTACAGAAAAACAAATGCGGTGACGCTGTCACAATCAATGTCACTGAGGGTTTCTCCAAACTAATGCACATTTTCCTCCTCGCTTTGACTGAAGACGAATTAATCTACTAAATTCCGCGCTCTAATTCTAAAGCTCCGCTTTGTTAAACCCCGAGACATGTAAAGCGTTTGTAATTAGTATCAACGGCGGGAAGACACGTTCTCTATGTGATTTACATCAAGACAAATGTAGCTGGAGTCGTTGTCCTGTAATCGAATTTAAACAATTTTGGTATTCATTAATTACACACACATTTGGCTCTTCTTGACAGTTAATTTGACTTAAGCTTTAACGTATGGGGTAATAATTTCCTGTAGAATACAAACTACAGGAAAATTTCGTTAATTCAAAATCAGAAATAAATATGCAAGTAAATATGAAAATTTGGTCGTCCTAATAATTATGATGAGAATAGAGTATTGAGTGTTCTTCTTTAATATCGTTAGTGACTTAGTGAGTGAGTTACTCGAATATAAATATTGCCTTTTAAAATTGTGTAAGTTTTAACATAACAAAATTTAAAACCAATATAGAACAAATTGAACGAAAACATTGAAAATTTTCTAAAGAAACCGCCTTTTCAAAAGAAATGCCTTTAAAGTTGAACCGCTGACGATGTATCGAAAACATACACTCAGTGTTCTCTACAATGTATTATTTTCTTAAACTCTGCTCGTATTTTTATTCAGGTAAAACAAACTTTCTTTTAATAATACTTGGTCTTTTGCAAATATTCTGTTCGCATTCACAAAAGAACGTCACGTAACATGAATTGTGTCTGAAAACTTGTATTCAAATTATATCGATTCCAATTTTAATCCACTGTATAGTTTACGTATTTATAATGAACGAAGAAAAGTCGTATAAATCGCATTTTAACAAGATTATAAGTTTAAGAAAACTAAATCATAACAGCATAACATTCGTCCAAAATAGTTTCTATTGCGCTCTACGTCTCTATGACAGATTGTTTAAATGTCATTTGGGTAAAACAACATTCATACTTTTATACTCTAAAATGAATTCTCTTTTCAAAACTCAAATCCATGATGCATAATGTCATAATAAATTATAGAAATAATTATCTTATAATGTTCATTTTGTAATCCAGTCTACGAGCAATCGTAAGAAAGTGTAGAAAGACCAACTGTTTGCAAAATAAACTCACTGCCTTAAATGTACATCTTCTCACTCTATCTCATTTCTAGGAGTTTCGAAAGCAAATTATTGTCAGTACTGTGAAACATAAATATACATGGATTTTTTTTGTTATTACAAAGTTATTTGGATTTGTTTCCTTTACACTTTATATGAATGAAGTTAAACCCGGTCATAAGTTCACCTAGACCACATATCAACAATGTTTTTTTAAGGAAAGGAAGACAAACGAGCAGACAGGCGAACCTGATCGTAAGCGATTCCATCGCCGAATAGACACGCAATATCCGAAGAGTCACAAAAATTTGAGTGAGAAAAATAAAAGGTAGACATGGCCATCCGACATCCCCGAAAGTCATGCATACTTTATTTTATGCCGACCTTATAAACAATGTGCTACATTAGAAAAAAATATTACTTTACTGATATCGAATCCCATGCCGCTGGACTAATAACATACAATAGAGGTCAAGCCAATAAAAATGTGTCAACAGCGCGCTTCAATAAAACTAATATTTATTTAGTTTGTTTACGCACAAGATGGATCGATTGCATGAATCATCCATACCGCTTTTCGCGCCAATTGGTTTGCACCGCGCCATTGTTCTGCGTTTTTTATCTGTGGCTTAATTCGTTGATTGCAGATAACGCATAAAAACAAAAACAGATTACACAACGTTTGTTTTGATTTAGTATAATTAAATTTGTTGTATATTACACATATGCTGTAAATCTGTACAAAAAAAGTGTATATCAGTGTACCTATCTGTCGCTGGTATCTGAACATAACATATTAGCTTTTTTTTATCTTCCTTCTTTTTCTATCTAATGTCGAGGTTTTTTGTAAATTAGACTGGATACATGTAGGAATGACTTTAAGCCTAGTTCTCGTCTACGTTTATAAAATAATTAAAATACTTATTATTATTTTCCATCATAAACTATAGATCATTCCGTAGGTTCTACGAAAGTACGAGAAGTAACTGTTAATTTGAAGTTTGCTAATACTGTTCGTAGCACGGTTCAGAATTACAATTTTATCATAATTATTTACATTTACACAATTTTAAGAGTTAAAGTATGATGTCAAATATACTTCGGTTATTTTTCATTTATTAAAATTATGTCTCATCTTAGTCTGATATGGTATGTAATTTAAGTTCACTTAACCAGAAATTGACAATGGTCAAGATATCAAAACTTAAATTTAAAAGTTATCATTTTATTTTTACAAAGTATATGGGTGTATTATTTTTGACAAAATGTTAGACCTCATTGTCTGGTCAAAATTATTTATCGTTCATTTCGCTTAACTGCCTGCTAAATAATATTAAACTAATAATACACTCTATTTCGATGATATTTAATAAAAAAGGCAGGGAAATACAGACTAGGCACACTGGAAAAGATAATGCCATAGTTTGTAGTGACATTAGGCTCAGACACTAGCTGTTAAATTTCCAAATTCTTTCTCACTCTCCAGACTCCATTGTCTCTCTAATGGGCCCTAGATTTTTTCTCAAGATGGGTGTCTGAGCCTGATATCATCGGCGAAATTAAGGCAGCTCGACTTCGCTGGCACGGACACGTGAAAAGAATACGAGAGGATCGGGCAGCCAAAAAAAATTGTTTGGGATGTCCTACTGGATGCTGCCCACTTTGACGTCTGAGGTATCGCTGGATTGACTATATCCACAAAGACCTGCGTCAGCTTCAACGTGCCAATTTTGTTTGGGGGAAGAGAGAAAGGGAAAGCACAGGGCAACAAAGAATAGCGAAATATTGTGTTGGAGGTAAAGATCCACTTTGGGTCACTGAGCCATCGTAAGTAAGTATAGTTTGCAATAATTTTAAATGTGCTATAATATAGGCAAACGTAATAAGATTTAAAATATCGCGTATTTAACTTTAAACGCTCAACATATATTTATATATTGCTAACACCTATTTGAGCGAGTAAAATTCGTATCTGTGCAAGATAAAGTTCTTGGAATTAATTAAATTCGTGAACAAATACTCGGAAATTTCTGGAAGTTAACAGCCGGCGTTTAAGTAAAGAAAGTAAAGTGTTTTATTCGTTTTGCTTTAATAAGAAGACATATTGCAGTCACATTAAGCTTCCGATTTGATTTGTTTAATTTTTGAAGATTTTAATTTTTGAAAATAAACATTCATAATAAATAATCCTTTTATTATTTAGCTTAAAAACGTATCTTTAATCAATTTGTCTTGATTTTATGAAAGCAGAAGTAGTTCCTTTCTATATAGCCACAATACTAGTAAAACTTACAGCCGACTCGACTATGATGTCTGTATCATGGTGTCTTAAAAATCCAATAGGTAGCATTTCATTATTGGTGACTCATCAACATCAATACCAATTACAATGACACTTGACCATCTTGTTAATTCGAAGAAGACAATGAAGTTATACTCGATATAAATAATTATGTAAATAATTAATATTGCATCATGTATTTTCTTTTTTTTTTCAAACAAAATGCATCAGTAGGCGAATGTTGTTCAACACGACTGGGAACGCGTTGGCATCCGATCGCTCAAATGGAATATATAGTAGTAGAAATAGAACATGGATGCAATAAACTTTGATGGCTATTATTTAAGCTCCTTTATGAAATTGTTCATGCGAAATATCTTAAACACATATGGGTAAATGACGGTACCAAGAAGGTTCATGCATCAAGATGAAAATGATATAGTAATTCCATAATTTTTACGACATTATGCTGAATGCATTTGATTTTTGAACAGGGAATTTAATTTAAAGTATAAAAGTATGAATATAGCTTTATCTATATGACGTTTACATAATCGGTCATAGAAATATAGGATACAATTTTTCACAAAAAAACAACAAATTTCGATTTTATGAAATATCCCCGAAACCTGAGTCTTTTTTACGAAAAGAACTTCTGTAGGAGTTGATATAATAAGTCTCCAAAAAATGTTTGAACTTGATGCAACTTGGTACGGTTTCCCATATAAAAATGGGCGTTGTCCTTTGGAAGAAGGAAAAAATATTTGATACAGTTTGTTGTAGTTATTGTGCATACTGGCGAAAGAGATTAGTAAATACTTTTTAAAAGAAAATTTTATGATATACATATCATTTAATACAGTGTATAAAATAATGTATATTTATTTTAATGATTCAGTGGACAGTGCTATATTTGAAATGTTACAAATAAAGCTAAAAACCAGTTACATTAAATCCCTGAAATTACTATGGAACTTTTATGTTAATCAAACCAATCGGACTTAATAACATAAACGCAACAATTTATATGTGTTGATATCAACGCAGCAGCTGCTGGTGCAATTTAATTTAAATATGGAATATATGTGTTAAATAGATATTTTTATAGTACAAATACGACGGTACAAAGATAAATTTTAATAATTCATCCACCGACTCCAAGAAGGAGGAAGTTCTCATTTTTTATGTTTTTTTTAGGTATAATTACACGTATCTCCGCCGTTTATGAACCAATTTTAAAAATATATTTTAATCTGAAAGAATTAATTCGATTTTAGACAAATCGTTTATTATCAATTCAAAATAACGGAAAAATATGTCTTAGAAGTACGCTATTAAGCCATTCGTTTAAAATATAATCTTGTCAAATTTAATTTAAGCTATAGTAATCTTTCTTTAAATTATCAAAGAAGCTAGGAAACTACGCACCCCAAAAGCTTCCTATAATTACGCTTTCACGTTTTTCACTTTTATCATGAAATTTGCGGTAAACTTTCTCCTGGATATAGAAAAAAGATGAAATGTCACCGCTTATCTCCTATCTTTTGTAAAAAAAATTAAAAGTAAAAATTATTACATTTACCTGATTTAATCTTATGTACCTTTAAGTTCTTTATAAGTTGACCTAATTCAATTGTGTCTACAATTGTATAAGACAATTTGATTAGCAATATTCCGCGAAAAAAGCCGCTTATAATCTGCAAGCAAATATGCGAGCGCACGCATAAGCATGCTTAAAGAAAGCACCTTCCTTCCCACACTGCTTGTGCTCTGTTCCTGCTCAGGCTGTTGCCTCTACGAACGGCGTTAGTGGAGTGAACGAATGTTGTTCGTAGAGGCAACATCCTGAGGGTGCTCCGGTGTTGGGGCGAAACATGGGTCGAGTGTGAGGGTAACAACCTGCTTGCTGGTGTGGAATTCTGCATGGTCCTGCTAACATTAGTGCTTGGTGGTGTCTTTGTATGCATCATCGTGCACGAGAGCGCTTGTACAAGCTGTGTGGGAAGGGAGGAAGGTGCTTTACGCATGCTTTTGCGTGCGCTCCCATATTTGCTTGCAGATTATAAGCGGCTTTTTTCGCGTAATATTTGCTAATAGAATTGTATACTATGGACTTCCACCAAGTAACGTCTGATTCTATTAACTATCAAATTGTATCTGTTCATCCTGTTGATCTGTTAATATCTGTTAACGTGTAGCTTTAGACAAAACATAAAATGTACATAAGTTTTCGTTTTTGCGGTTTCCAATTGGAGAATAGCATTACAGGTTTTGTTTTAAGTACGCTATTCATACGATGCATTCTTATTGTTCCTTGATTAAAACCAGGTTCAATCTACCCTACAGCTTACAGGCAAGTCAGTTAAATATAATGAAATTTTAAATTCACTGTTTAGTAAGGAAAATCTAAATATTAATTTGAAAATTGTCAATAGTATTAATATGGAACGGAATTTTATCTCCGAAATACCGTTTTATTTAAATACGGTTGTCAACAAGTTTGTATATGAATTTTCGTCACATAAAACATATCCATGGCGACGTGTTTAAAACGATTTTCATAAACATCGTTCGTTTTCTTTTATTAGTTTATTTTGTGTAGGGCTTTAACACATATGCATGTTTGTAAGCTTATTTTTTGTTAATATCGTCCATGTGATATAGAATTTGCTGCAAAATGAAATGAATATAAAAAAACCGTGTGGTGTCGTTGGACACCAGATAGGAACGAAGATTATTATTTTAAAAATAATAATTTCAAGTTCTATTTGAGAAATAAAAAAATAATAATTTGGGTATACATTTTTCATTATGATTTTTTATCGATATAAATTAAAAAAAATTACTTCGCAACACTATCTTACCACCTTTATTTTGTCCACAATGATTTATAAAAAAATATATGATATAAATATACGAAGAGACGGCTATTTATACTATTATACTATTTATACTAAATTCATATAGTACGGTCTACGGGATTTGGTTATTTGTTTGTTTGTTCATTTATTTATTATTATCGCAGTTTGCTATTTATATTATATCTTGTTCATGATGAACCATGTGCTGTATAAAAGATATCGCCTGTATAACCACCTGATGGGAAACGATTGTCTTTATTCAATAATTATTGTATAGATGTAGAAATTATTAAACCTAGCAGTTATTTCCGCACTTAATTGACGATGTACAGTACCGGGTGCAAATTAAAGTTTATTTAAATCTTGATACAATTAAAAAACAATTTATTCGACTTCACTTTCTTGGTTAATATAGCCGCGTAACTCCTCTACTCCGGCCTTAAAAACCCGTTGCTTGAGAGGCGTCAAGCGTCACTAATTACTTCTAGAAAGCTGGCGTTCTTGGCCATTAAATGCCCATAAACGGTTTATCTTAAACCTGTTGAACTGGCGTTAGTTATTTTGGAATAAGCAGTAAATGACACGGATTAATTTTAAACGTACGGTTATAGTACATTACTGCAGCGGCCCGCAAGGCATTGATGGACGAACGTGCAAATGTGGGCCGAGGCGCACATACGTGAGTCCAGTGCCCGGAAATCAAAAACAAAATTTAACTTTTTTAGTTCAATGACGAATAACGAACAATAATAATTTTTTACGCGCTATAATGTTCGTTTGGTTTTTTTTTTTTCAATAAATATTAGTAACCTCCTTGGTAGCCATGTTTCCTTGTCAGATATGGATTTTCATTCAACTTTTGCACTTGCCCTTGTACTATACTTGCCCGCATGTATTTGGCCAGTGCGGCAATTTTGATTTATCTAGAAGAAGAGTCAAAATAATGCTTATATTTCCAAGCATGTTTGAGAAAATAGTCATATTGGTTACGCTTTCTATAACGATTGTTAATGCTACGCATGCTTTAACCAAGTTATTATCTCTGCCAACTTGTAAAATGACTATAAATAAATAAACTGCATATTATAGTGTGTAACAAAATGCATTAGTTTTTAAACACTACTACATAAGCTCGTAGATGGATATTTGTAATGTTTAATGTATTTCCGCAATAGTTATATATTTGCTTTATATAACTATTAACTTTGGTTTTCTTCGTTTTAATTAGCACAGAAATTTGTGAAATTATTAAACAGAAAATATATTTTTATATACAATCAAAGAATCTAAACATTTAGTTCATGATTTTTTTCATGTTCATGAAACTTTAAGTCCGAATTAAGTAATTTCAAATTATTAAATTCTTAAAGAAAAAAATTATTGCTATGATTTTTCTAAAATTCTAAACGTAGAAGGTAATTACTTACGATTCGTTCCTTAAACAACAAATGTGCGACGGGAATAATGTAGGAGCTACTAGGTACTTAGAACAATGGAATCGTAACTAATCTGCATAGGCCAGTCTCACGGTATGGCCGTTGGTATGCACAAAGTTTTATTAGAGTCAATGAATACATCCCAACCGCTTGAGTCAGCCATGTAAGACTAGTAAGACGTGATACGAATTTCGAGATACAGAGAAATTAATTAAACTGAACCTAAATGATTCAAGTTGATTTATGGTTTCATAGGAGCATTTTAAATGTAATCGTCCCTTCCTGATTGGAAGTTTTGCCCAAATTTTCTTACAAACATAGAACCTTTGGGTGAACGTCCACAAAAATACTTTTAAGACTTTTTTTAAACTTATAACTTGTACGAAAATACTGCGGTGGTATTTAAATCAAATAAGCAGGAAATTATCGATATGCGAATGTTACTGGGTAAGGCAATGATCCGTATCACTCTATTGAGTGGCTAAAATGGTTCAGTAAAAAATATTACAGATCTCAACGACGTGGGATGGACCATCATAGTTTCGTGATTCAGATGATTTTATTAGAAAGTAAGCTATTTCTTGCGATTCTAGATTCATTCTTGAGCAAGTTCAGCAAAAAAAAATCTTCTTCCTTCTAGCCTTTTTCCAAGTAACTTGGGATCGGCTTCTAATCTACCCAAATATTACCTGAATTTCAGTCTTTACGCGGAGCGATTGGCATCCGATCTCCGCAACCCAAAGGGATAAACTGAATTCGAAGGATGGATTATTTGTCAGGATGTTTGAAGGCACTGACATCCTATAACGACTGCCAAAGATGTTCTTGACAACCGGGACCGATTTTACATGCCCATCCGACGCATGGATCATCTTTCTTTTCAGGCAATCGGGTGATTGCCCTAATCCAACCAAGAAACAACAACACATAGTCGTTGTTTCCCCGCGGGTTTCGAACTCATGACCTCCGGTTTGTAAAGCAAGTGCCCATACCACTAGGCTACGGAGTTGGTCAGTTCAGCAAAAAAATATTTATTAAAAATCAATAAATTTCTTAACACTTTTAGGTTGTGTTTACATTGATATTTAATTCAAGTATTTTTTAACTAATTTTAATTTAATAGTTGATGCAAACTAACTTTTGCTTATAATCATTGTCTTCTGTTTCAGGTACTGTATATGCGAACCTAAAGAATAAGAAACAAAATCGTAACTATTTTTCGTCTTCAGTCCCCATATAGTTTATGTAAAAATGTATTAGACACAACAAAGGTAATTTATTTTGAAAGATAAAAGACTTTCTTAGGATTTTTCTTAGAATCTTTATATGAAAATCTTAAGATTGTAAGAAGAAAAATCTTAAGATTCTAAGAAGAAAAATCTTAAAAAAGATATTTTTTTAGAACATTAAAAATTAAATAAGATTTAAAGTTAAGACTGTAATTTCGAAATATTTGAATATGTTATAAACGAAAACTGGTTGTGTTTTATATTAAAAGGACGACAAACGAGCAGACGGTTCACCTGGTGTTAAGCGGACCGGAGAGTTAAATGTGCGTTGTCAACATAGAAAATTGGATAAAGCTGGCTTAATGGATAAATGAGTCGGGAATATATTGAGGATTTGGACAGGAAAGGAGCGAGATTAGAAGAAGGAAGGTATGCCCATCCGGCAATCAAAAAAGCCGTGCATACTTATAATATGACTTTGTGTAGAGTGGTGGTACTTCCCCGGGTGAGCATGACCGTATTAGCGCAGTAAGAGCTGTGAAAGGCTGTGAGAAGGGTTCTCCTAGAAATGTGATTTTGTTAACTGTCTTATTTTGTAATCCACCAACCATCCAACCCTTACAATATCTCTAATACGTTGCACGCCCCATTTCCGAGTCTCAGCTGTCTTTGTTGCATGGACTTCGCAACAAAGACAGCT
>JAOCPS010138885.1:0-14904 GCA_025505425.1 Graphium colonna
CACCGCGACAGCGGTCAGGGAGGGGTCACTAGGCCCACTACCGACTGGCCATTGCCAGTTAGAGTGCATGTCCAAGAGAAGGGGGACACAAGCCCCGAGTCTTGTTAAGAGAGCGGGTACTTACCCGCAACTCCACTCCAGGTTGAGTCAGTCCCAGTCTGTATATTTGTCTCAGGCCCAACAGTTATATTCTTTTTCGTAGTATTTGTCATTACCATAGATTTGGTTGCATTAATTTTTAAGCCCACACCTGTGCTGGCTTGGTGTAGATAATCTACCATTTATTGAAGTTCTGAGCTAGTCTCTGTTAATATTACCAAACCGTCAGCAAAACGAACATGAATAAAATAAATACTATTGATATTGATGTTTTATTTTGACAAAGAATCGCCTTGTCTCGCACCTATCTTGATAGGGGAAACTTTGGTCTTTGATTTCTATGAAAACTCGTACTGTTTTTTTTAATGTTTTAGATAACTTGTATGTACTGTTGGTTAACATCTTGGTTTTTTCAAGCTTCATACAATTTCATGTAATACAGTGTTAAAAGCTTTCTGGTATTCTGTGAAAGTGATGTATGGTCCTTGCTGTTCTCGATATTTTTCTATTATCAACTCTAGAGTGTGGATTTGATCTATCATAGAAAATCCTTCTAAACCCTACTTGTTTCAGTGGTTGGTTTTTTTCTAATGATCCGCTTATCCTATGACTGATAATACATGAAAATAGGTTGTGAACGTAATTCTGTCCATTCCGGGAACGTCAGCAGTGTTAAGTATTTTGTAAGTAAAGTATAAGTAATTTGGTAAATAAACTAGGATGAATTTAGCTTATTTATTAAAAAAAAGTTACCTATTTAAGCCTTTTTTTCTTTTTTAAATGTTTATGACTGAACCGGTCTGCTGACTAATTGCAATTTATGAAAAAATATGCGTTATCTGTGAGTGCTTATTGTTCTTCTTCCGTTTTTTAAAATGGAATAATTGTATAGATATACATACCGATACTCCCGGTGCCATCGATGATAGCAGTGACGGTGGCTAATGCCTTGGAATCACCTGCTAAGCTGCTATGCGTACCTGCATTTGACAAAATATTTTATATATACTCCAATCATTACAATTATATTCTTCTGATATTCTTGATAATTGAAATAGCAGTAAAGGTCATCTAATCCGTCAACGACAATAACTCGTAACAAAAACAATAGCTGCTCTTTGAACCAAAATGTAATCTTCAGGTAGAGTTTAGTCATGTTTGTGCGAGCCACTTGTCACTAAAGAAAAACACAAGGCACTGTTATAAGAAATATGACAGCTTATAAACAAACATTTTGTCATTTAAATTATTTCTGGGACACAAATGTAATTTGGAATACAAAATAATTTGTATCGTGGGTTTGAATAACACGGAAGATATAACTGTTATTGTTTTCTCGTGGGGTTAAGTTAATACGAGCTTATCAAATTGTCCGGACCATATTGCCAACTGCTCAGGGTTTATCATAGTACACATGTGCACTATAATAAATCTCGCGCAGTTGGCTAATATCTGAGTAAATTAGCTTATAAATTCTTACCAAGATCCGCACTAACTGCGGTTGTGATCAGAGCGTATGGCCCGTTCACAAGAAGACCCCCGATGACAAGTAACGCTACGTTCAAAGTATATGAAGTCGCTCCCCACGCCTGATAGACTAGTAGCTGAAAAAAGAAAGGATTATGTTAGAGGCCCTTAATCTATTGCAATGTTCTAGTTGAGTCAAACACTCGCTGCCCGCGGGGTTTTAGAATGCGAGGGTAGGACAACGTTTAGGTCTCTTTGTCACATTTACAGAAGCGTCGATATTACGAGGCGAGATCTAAAAGTAATGATAATCAATTTTAAATAATGATATTTTAACTAAAAAAATATTTTTCTATATAGTCTCCTATCAAGTCCATCTTCCGAACCCATAATTCAGTTTGAAAAAAAATATTTGTATTGACTATCCAAAATTGCTTCTACAGCTGTCATCACCTCGCTATCGTCGTCACATTTTTTCGACCTCGGAGGATTTCCTTTAGACGGAGAAGTCACTGGGACCCTGGCGAATAGCATGGGTGTTCGAGCAATTCGAACCCCGTTTCTTGAATTGCATTCCTTGATGGTCTCAAAAAATACATAACCGACTACATAACCTTTCCTGCCGCACTTGAATTTCTTCGGTGTCGGGGAAAAGCTCGCTTCTATGTCATTGACTGTTGTTTGGTTCCTGGATGGACCAAACAATAATCATGACATGGAAGCGACCATTGACGAGACCTGGATGGATCCAGGTTTCATGAAATGAGGCAGAAAAGTCTCCTGCTCCACCACAGTCCGCCAAGAGAAGAATGCTAGTGATGGCCTGCCCCGTAGCAACGCGTCCCCCGGTACGCACCACGGGCGCGCTGAGCGCGTAGAAGGCGGTGCACACGAGCGCCGGGCAGCCGGCGCAGTCCGCCAAGTAGCCGGCCAGCGCAGCGCCCACGACGCCGCCCACGTCGAACGCCGTCGACAGCTCGCCCGATTGCTTGGGCGTCAGCGATGCTGGGGACACAGGGACAAAGTTGATCCTTCGAGCCGGATGTAGATGCAACAAGGCAAAGATAAAAGCGCTAAACCGTGTTACTGATTTCGTGTAGACACTACACGGTATGTTACATACTTGGTCTGAAAAACCTGACCAATTTTTCTACTATAATCAAACATATAACCAAAAGCCTGAATGGCGGAGCTAAATCTACCAAAAACATCGACCAGCTCTAGAGCCGCTTCAAAAGAAAGGAATAAAAAGCCTTTTTTTTATTGTAGAAACGGTTCTTAAAATGAATCCTTCAAGCTGGATATCATTTGTCACTAGATTATGTGAAGATGTCAAAAGAGCATGACGAGATAATAATTTTATTTTACACATCTCTTTTTATCAGACCATTCTACCAGTCAAAAACTAGACTTACTCAGCATAAAACTAAAGCATATTTAGCATAACATATAAAACAGAAGAATGAAACAGAAAGAAAAAAACATTTGGTTGTTTTAAAGTGTGTATACAATAAAACACAGAACGGGCACAGAGTTCGTGCAAAAAAATTTCGATATTTTCACTAATTTTAGAACGTTATTATAAACCAGCCCGACGCCCTTTTTCCTTTCTCCCAGATCTCTTGTATTTTTTATATCTTTTCATCTTTTTGTGAACGCTGTTTATGTTCTTTCACTACTTCGTGCCGTTGCCGGAGACTGCCATGTAGTACACTCGTAATTACGTGATGAATAAGTTTTTTTGATCTTACGTTTGTTATTACGTTATTGCCTACATTTATTTTTCAGACGGTTAAGGCAATTCTCATTTTATTGTAGACTATATTGATGTTGACTATATTGCTTGTGTGATTTTAAAAAAAATATATATAATTGAACGCTTTTAGAATAACTAAGCAAATTTTTTAGGTTTCTTCCACTTGATTATGGAATGAAAGAATTTCTTGTTATATTAATTTAAATTAATAAAACAGGCAAAATAGTTACGTGTTCTACCCTTATCCTCTTTTATAACTTGCGATTTATCTCATTCTCTCTTTTTATTTTCATATTAGCTGTCGTAATATATAACTTCCGCTGCTTGGCATTCCAAAACTTTAAATTTATTTTTTTTTCTCGAAAAAGATTGGTCCTTCGAGGCGGACATCTGTTTCAATCTAAACCTAATTAAAATAGCAAGTAAAGGGTTATGGAACTTACTCGAAGTGTTGATGTACAATGGTAGCCAGTACAGGAAGGTGTAGCTGACGAGCTTCGCGAAGAAGAGAGATAGAGAGTACTCTAATACTCCGGGGATTGCGAGAGCTTGTGTCATTGATACTGCATTTCCATCTTCTGATGGAGGAGTAGACCTTCGGAGTAATGCCGTTCCTTCATCAGCCTCCTCTGAACCACCCTGAGAATCGAATTATAAGTCTCTACTCTTAGAACAATGTTAATAAACAACCATTGTAATTTTTTTCAGCTTTTGATAAATAAAATCGACGCTAGATCAGGATTGAAATAACGTAAACTGTAAAAAAATTAACTACCTATATTTTGTACATGACGTTACAAAAAAGACGTTATCTTTTTAGTGCCACTCAGTAAGGGTGTACCTTTCTGAGGCCAGTGTATTCTAGACATATTTCCTTAACTTTGAAACTTGTTAAGTTAATGAAATTAGCACGGAAATTAGGTCTGCTGTAAAAAAAAACTCTGAGGTATAAATCCTACGATATCTTCCTTTATTGCTACACAATTAACAATTTTATTCGATTAAATTGAATTGAAATATACCATGCCATTTTACATGCAACTTATAAACTTCACATGCAAAGGAAAGTCATGAATGAAAATCATGCAAACCATAACATCACACATTTGATGAGATAATCATTGAAAATCTCAAGTAAGTTAAGAATTTTTAATAAAAAAAGCTTATATTACAATTAAGTTGAGGGTAAATAAATATACAGGGTGACTGGTGAATCATTTTCGATATTAAAGGAAAGCACTCGGTACTCGATAGTTACCATATTTATGTAGTAATATTAGGGGTACAGTTTTTGCGGAAATTTCCCAATAAATTAATGAAGTGTGGCAGGTCATCGACCTACCCGCCACTCCGGCTACGCTGTGTCCGCTAGGGTGAATATGAATTGCGCAATATTTTTTTTTAACTTTAGATTATGTTTACTCCATGTTAAATCAATATTTATTTGTAATAATAATTTTTTTCTTTATATAAAATATTTCTATACATAACGTCCTTGAATATAAGGTGACTCATCAGTCGCCATGTATATGTGATGAAATGGTCCTGTGAATTAATACTTATTTAAGGATTTTATCGCGTTTTATGGTCGCAGACTAGATCATAAACGACGTATATTTCGAAACCTCGAGTATTGAAAATCAAATTAAAACGCGATAAAATACAAAACATATTTTTATTTTGCAGTGAGTAATGTTAGCATAAATATATGGAATGGTTTACATAAGTTTCTAGAGAGCATAAAATCTCTCTAGTAGCTTTTGCTGCATTTATGAAGGATGACCGAATTTCACATACACAAAGACTGTTCCTATTGCTATTCCTACACTTGTCTTTACCTCGTCCTTTCGTTTTTCTCATCTTTTCTTTGTTTATCTCATCTCCTTCTACTCAGTAATTTTTTCCTCCCAAATCTAGCAAACCACCTAATGTTGTTCACCATCACCTAAGGGTGCTCATGGATGACGTTATCACTTATGATCAAGTTAACAGTCTTCTCGCTAACCATCTTCTCTGTATAAAAAAACACTCATCATTCGGAAGCAAAGTACTGTTTAACATTGATACATAAATATGGCTAAAATATAGCATTATGGCTAAACATAAGGTTTGACGGTAATGGTGCAAGAGAACACCAAAAATAATTTCGATTGATTGAAAAAATCGAATTATCTCTTCGATGTATATTCGTATTATTGCAGCATATGTTTAAGATATGATAGTATGATATTTGGTAATGATGTATGAAGTTTGTGAGCTAGTCGTGATGATGTTAAGCCATAGGTGTATGGAGGGTATGCTTACCGGCGGTGCGTTGGCAGAGTGCCTGTTGGGCCGCAAGCTCGCCGCCTGTGCGGGTGCAGGGTGTTAGTCAATTAATACTCTGTGCACATTCCGAAAAGTCATTTGAGTTCTAACACCACGATTAAACGTGATAACGTTTATTAGAATCGAGGGAAATCAAAATATGTTTAATCACATAGGCGCTTGCGCGCTCTTATGAAAGGTCAAGTTTTACATAGAGATTCGTTCATTATTAGCTACCACCAGCTCGGAAAGCAGATTCTACTGAGAAGAACTGGCAAGAAACTCAGCAGTTGCTCTTTTAAAATGTTGTTGGCTTACAATTTTGTGTTTACAATAATTTGCTCTTAAACCTACGAGAGTAACAACACTACTCTGACCACACAATTGTGTCATCATAATATTCAGCAATACTGTAATAAGCTTTACTTAAAAGAGTATTTTTAATTTTACATTTAAATTTCTCAAAATTTGGATGCTCAGCTTCTGCCAATTCGTAATAAGCATCGCACTATTGAAACACATTAAACAAATAAAGTATAAAGCAAAATATAATAATAACGACGGTAAATTATACAGTATTTGACTCTCATGACATGTTCCATTTTTTTTTAGATATGTGGAGTTAGAACTTGAGCGAGGACACGCGCCACAAGTGGCAGTAGCGCCGCAAAATCTACGAGCAGTTTTAGCACTGCTCAGCGTTTCGCGCAATATCTTAATGGCTGCTTTATAACGCCATTTTTACTATAACTCTAAGCAGTGCTACGGCTATAAGTAGCGTATTTCGGAATGTACTCTTTGTTACCCTCTGATAGCCCGAAATTAAACTTAGGGCCCACTTTTCACCAACAAAAGAAGCTACTAATATATATAATATTTTTTAACGTCATTCGTACATCAGCATTAGTTAGGAGCAAACGTAGACCCGGTTTAATTCCTACTTTAAACTAAGAGTTTCTGTCCATTTGAATAACCAAAATAAATAATTTTCCTGTCAATGGCAACATTGACTGAATTGCAGCAGCTTTATTGTCCAACTACAAACGCTTAGAAATTAACCCTGGGGAACGCCCACTAAATTCCATAACAACTAAAACTATCGAACTCACACTGAGTAAGTACAAACTAAATTTTAGGCTCTTTGAATGAAACAGGAAAATATTTCCCATCACTTTATTCATATCCTAATTTTAAACTAAATTATTATGATTAGTACAATCAAATGCTAATAAAAGATCACATTCTTCGTAAAAACGAGTTACTCTTCTGTGGTTGTTTAAGTAGTTAATCATGAATTATTTTATTAATGCGCTGTTTAATATAATGTGACATTAATTATATTATTTAATTCAAGAAGGTTTATTGCAAGCACAAACTTAGATATTTTAGCGCAAGTCATAAGAAATGTTAGAGTTTCATCATTGATATACAAGTTAACAGACATAGTCTTGAATAAAGGTAACAATCCAAATCATCGTCTAATCTTACGTAACTTTGACAATAACTATTTTGTCTTGGAAATTAAATCTTACATGTAGGACATAAAGTTGCTTTTATAAAAAAATGCCTAAAGTAGGAATAACGATCCAAGCTTTCCTAAGCGGAATACGCTCACAAGTTGACATTGTGGCTCGGATGTTTTAGAGAGCTAAGGCTTTTTTTGTATATCAATGAGTATCATACAATATATTATGAGTCAGTCCTTGAAGACGATTGCAGGCAGCTTTGTATACATACCTGATCACCGACGATGACTTGCGTGGGTTCCTCTTCATCGTCATACCTCTTCGACTGCCTGGACTGTCACAGACAAACGCAAAGTTTTATTTATATTTATTTATATAAAAGTATTAATTCAACGATATTGTATAAATAAAAATGAATTTAAGAAATGTATATCCGCGCATCACTTAAAACGGCGGCGTCTATTTTGTTAATTATTTTTGTGTTGTTTTTAATATTATTGAAATGTTTCTGCAGGAGTAAATTACCACGTGGGATACCGCTAGAAAGACCAATGTACAAGAATTTTGCAGTTTTGTATATTTACTGATGTATAAAGTTACCGAATCCACTATTTAACGAATAAATTTATTTATTCCACAAGATAATCTAGAATAATAATATTTGTCAAAAAACAACGTCTTAAAGCAAGAATTTGAAAACAATAAATATTTTTTCAATCATAAAAAATAGTGGCTCTATAGGGAACCCTTGGCCTAGTACTACTCGCACTTAGCCAGGGCCATACTGACCTCCGGTCTGGGCGTCACGCTCAGTCCCACGTGGCGTGGCTCCGAGGGCAGGAAGAGCCACACGAGGCAGCCCACGCAGCCCATGCCCAGCGCTGGGTACACGAACGACAACGCCCAGTCGCGCTCCACGAACTCGGCCGCTAGGACCGTGCCTGGTACCAACAAGTTGACATTGTTAACACGTTGAAGACCGCATTGAAAAATCTTATTACTCACATAGTGACCGCTAATTTTTTATTGTTAATAACGTATATTATTTTTTAACCGACTCCGTAGCCCATTGGCCTTTGCTTTGTAAACCGGAGGTCGTGAGTTCGAATCCCGCGGCTGAACAACATTCTGTAGTTGTTTCTTGATACAATTAAGGCAATGCGGACTGATCACCCGATTGCCTGAAAGGAAAGATGATCCATGCGTCGGATGCCCATGTAAAAATTCGGGCCTAAGTCTGATCGTCGAACAGTAAAGGAACAGAGAGTGCATCCGTGTATACGTGTGCACTATAATATCTCCTGCGTAGTTGGCTGAACTCAAAGTAGATTGGCCGCGTGGCCGTTATTCGGGCAGATATTACATATTATTTTTTAAATATGTGTTTAGTGTACAAAAATTTGTGGTATAAATTATTTAACGCCTAAATTTATTACAATTAAAGTGCCCACGGGTGGTCACCCGGTCCCAACATGCGAACGGTAATGTTATTGCGAAGTGACCCACTGGTGGGCAGCTTTAACGTATTAAAGACTAGATATTGCTGCAGTTTTACCTCAATGATATTACTTTAAGGTTTTATAGTACCAATTCAGAATATAAGAATATAATCCTTAAAAGATAAAAAACAGAATGTTTAGAATCGGTTCATAAATAAGGAAGTTATACCAGAACATAGATAACAAAGTAAAAACGATCGAACTGAGAACTTTCCCCATTTCTTAATCGATGAAAAATATCTATTTATTACAAGTAGATTTTATGAAATCTAATACAAGTCCGTTCGGCCATAATATCCAACTAGATTCTTTATTTTTTTTAAGTTTTTTAAACTTTGTTATAAATGTTATGTATTGATACATATGTATGTGTTACATAGTAATGAATATAACCTAAATTTTTAACAGACTTCAAAAAGGGAGGAAGGTTCTCAATTCGAATTTTTATATATTTTATCTTCATGTACGTTTGCGCATATCTCCGCTATTTATGGACCGATATTGATTTTTTTTATGTAATAGTCCCATAAATTTTTCAGGAAAATCGGTTCAGTAGTTTTTCTTTTAAATGAAAATAACAAAATTGAATATTTGAATTTACGCGCGTATCTCAGTTATGAACCAATTTCAAATATTCTTCTTTTATATGAGTCCCATAAAATTTTCAAAAAAAATCGGTTCATTAGTTTGTTTCTGAAATAAAAATAACAAAATTTAGCAATGTTTGCATAATCTCCGCAACTTATAATTGATTTGAAAACTATTTTTCTTACCTGATTGGATACGCTTCCACAAGTATTTTTTTTATAAAAATCGGATTAGTAGTTTGTTTTTAATATCAAAATAATTGAGATAATATGTTTTGGAAATACACTTTTAAGGCGTTTGAACTCAGTTTTTGTAATTATCTGTGAAAATAAACTTGTATTCTTATCAAGATACGGAATGCGTTTTTCGATTGAAATTTTTTTAATGTTTTTATAGCTCTCTTTATCTGTATTTAAAGTTCAGATTAAGGAATGCTGTTTGTTATACCGTAAGAGCATTCTTTGGAATGAGCTCTTTCATTTGAAATTTTGATCATTGGTTTTGTTTAAACGCACTCTTTTGCCACTAACCTGTCATATTTTTTTTGTAAAAACAATATTTTTTTCTTTATTACATTGCCCACATTAAATGACCTAAGGTAGGTTCAATAAGGACGTTTTACATACATCAATAATATAGACAGACAAACACCCAATCCAAAACAAATATTTGTAGGTCAAACAAATATTTGGCCAGGTGCAACTCGAACCCACGACCTTCGACGCCGAAGCGAATGGCTTAGCAACTGCGCCAACTGATCATCTTTTCTTCTGTTTATTCACGCACAAATTTAAATACATTTTTTTTATTAGTAGCCGACGACAGTTGATGTATAATTACTTGAGTAATAATTCATGGATTAAATTCAATCAATAAATTTTAGATTTGTAAAGATTATTTTAATATATGATAAATTAGTAGTAAGGGTTCAATTTCACTTTCTACTTTAACCCATTTCAAAAAAGGAGGAAGGTTCTCAATTCAGATATCCAGGTAAGCGATCTCGGCGCCCGTAGACACTCGCATCGTTCGGAGAGTTGCGAGTGCGTTGGCAACCTGGGATATTGGATAGGATAGGGTCGGGATTAAGGATTTGGAGTGGATAGGAATAGGAAAAGAAAAGGGTAGACATGGCCATCCGGCGTCCCCAAAAGTCATGCACACTTTATTTTATGCAGACTTTATATGGGGTTTCATTATTGTTTGTATTATTTATGTACTTAGTATTTACGGTATGAATATTAATTATTTCATGTTTGATTAATTTCATCTGCTCACAATCTCACCACTCCATGGGTTGACTGGTAGAGAATGCCTACAGGTATTAATGCCGCCCTTTGTGTAAATACAATAAAGTTTAAATACATAAATAAATAAATAGCGTTGCGTGTTAAAAATATTCCCTGAAAGCAAGCTCAAGTGAAACCCCAAGTAACAGATAATATATAACAAATATCTTGCTGCTGCTGTACACACAAATGATCAGATAATGTCCCAATGTTCGTTTATGTGAATATTTCCCTATTATTTAATATATTTCTGTAACAAAAAACTCTCTGTACATCAATTTAAGTAATTGTATACCATATAAATTTGGGTGCCATATTTGGTTATTTATAGATAAATTAAATTTAAAAAAAAAAGTTTTTTTTTACAAGCTTTTATAGTCGTATAGTGCCCATAAAAACGAATCAAACGACCCCAAACTACCTATTATTTTAATGAAATTTAAATGTTTGAAATAAATACCTAAAGCTTGGCTTTAGGACAATATAAAATGTATGCTATTTGTTAACTAAATGGTTTCAATCAAAAACAGTTTTACGACAACTACTGAGAAAATTAGGAACACAAGATAGGTCCCTGTGGTACACCGCAAGCGACTCACCTAATATGTTCCCGAGGGAGGTGTGCGAGTTCCAAATGCCGAAGATGAGGCCCTTCTTGCTATTTCCGAACCACTTGCCCACCGTGGCCACTGTCCCGGGCCAGCCCGTGGTCTGAGCTATACCCGCCCCGGCCTTCAAGCATACCACGATATGTATTAGTGCTTTTGCACACATTCAAGTTGAAATTACAATTAAAATAGGTTTATTTACATTGACGCTTGCTATAAAAGATCAAGTTTTACAAACGACTGTAATAAGCTACCACCAGCTCGGAAGCCAGATTCTGCTAAGAACTGGTGAGAAAGTCCAGACATTGGTCTGTTTTTAAACCTACGCGAGTAGAAACGGTACAACAATTACCACACAGTTGTGTCATCAAAGTATTCTGTAATGGTGCAGTAAACTTCGGTTAACAAATAATTCTAAAGGACAATGCCCATTTTTATATGGCAAACCGTACCAAGTTGCATCAAGTTCAAACATATTTTTTTTTTTTGGAAACTAGACTTGTTATATTAACTACTATAGAAGTTATTTTTGAAAAAATCCCCGGGTTTCGGAGATATTTGATAAATTCGAAAAAATGATTCATAGAAAATTGCTTCTATTGCATTCTACATTACTATGCCAGATTGCGCCAACGTCATGTAGGTAAAGCGAAATTCATACTCTTATACTTTAAATTAAATACCACGCCTAAATTCAAATCCATAAAGCCAAGAGTCCTAAAAAATTATTACTATATAATTTTGATCTTGATGAAAGAGAATTCTTGGTACTAGGTTAGGGCATTATCCTTAAATTGTTTTTGTTGTTTTCCTGTGTTCAAAATTGGGACATCCTTTTTGATTGAAAGAAGTCGGCAGACATTTCCCTGCTATACAAAGTACGGCATTAACCAGCAAAACGCGCAGTCATTATATATTACTTAGGTACGATAGTAGTAATCCATGTGCGACGGGATCGCTTAATATAAGGTGAATCGTCTGCTCGCTTAACAAATGTAATGACCAGATCCACTACACTTAAAAAGCTAAGTGGTATATGTGGAAATTAGCAATTTACAAAAATCAAGTCACGAATCAAACTCAAAAACTCGTTCTATACTGCTAACTCACTATTGTGTCTTTAACAATATATTTGTATGAGATTAAAAGAAAACATCTGCATCTGTGTCACAGTCGTGGGCTTCATATCTGCCATAAATTAGCTCATTTCAAACGTACTACTCAAGTTGCTATAATATACAGTTATTTTTACCTGCACTAGAAGGTAGTATGAGATCGAATGGATGCCCAGCGTTTTACCCAGGCCAAACAAGTAGCAGAAAATGGCGGACACCATCATACCCAGCGAAAGAAAGTACCTCAAATCCACTCTTTCTGCTACCATACCTATTGATATAATCTCACATAAATAACATATATTTTAAAGATACGAAGACATATCTATCAACAATCAACATAAAGAATAACGTAAAAGACAAGCCATACCAACCAGAAACAAACATAGCGCCCGCGTAAGAGAAAAGGAAAGCCGAGTCCAATGCTCCTAAGAGCGTGTTTGCGTCACTAGTATCTGCAAAAGAATACGTAATATAAATAATGTGTGAACTCTAGCGAAATAAAAAAAAAGACTAAAATTAAACCTCGCTTTTAAAAATTTTGTTTTGTTAGATCTTTTCTTACTCTTAGTTTTTTTTAACAAAATGCTCCTTCAAAGTAGACATCACCTGTTTTGGTCCTTGGACGGTTGTAATCACATCGTCACCATAAGTTTAGACACATCTGTCTTCATGTACTATTTTTTTTTCTATTTATTTGGATAAACAAACAATAACAGTACAATAGTTATAACAATATTATCTTAATTTTTCTAACTGTGCCATCAGCACCGTTTAGGGGCCATCCATAAATTACGTCACACGTTAAGGGGGAGAGAGGGGGTCGACGAAGTGAATTGTGTGACAAGGGGGTAGGAGGGGTACTAAATTTCGTGACGTCACATTTCAAAATTTATTATATATTATAAACTAAGTGTTAAAACACGAACTTTGAACCATTACTTTACGAAAACCTCAAAAACATATACAACTGTATGTTTGTAAATATGAGACACCAATTGTTTTGTCTACTAGTGTTACACGCCGCCCGCGTTTGCCGGCAAATATCAAAGGGTGCCCCTTTCATAAATGCCGCCAAAACCATTGCGCCTAGCGGTGATTTCTTTGTTTCTATTTTATTTTCATTTGACAATTGACTTGTGCGGATAAAACAACGTCGTTCTTAGTTCTGCTAATTTGTAATTTTTAACTTACGGATCAAGATTAAAATGAACAAAAAAAGTGATTTAGGTAATCTTTATCGTAAACTATATGAAACATACAGTGCAGCTTATGCTGATAAAAAAAAACAAATTGTACAAGAAGAAGTTAACGACTTATGGAAAAGTTTAAAAAGTGGTGAAGATGTTGAAGGTAAAGTGGAATCGAAAATCAAAGAATTGCAAATAAAAATGACGAGAAAGAAAGCGACACTTTTGAATTTTTTTTCCAAAATTCCTTTGTCGTCAAAATCACAAATACAACTGGAGTCCGAAGGCGTAAAAGTAAGTTTGAATTTTGTAATATCAACTAAACTAACTAGGTATTACTGATGTTTGAACACAGGGTGGGAACGATAAGTGATTACATTCAATTATTGTTTTAATTTCACACAAAATAATTATTATTGATTTTTGAAGGGTGCGGAGAGAGGCGCGAGAATGCCGATATTCACGCTCACCCATTTCACTTTGAACATTATTTTCAATGAATAGAGATCATTTTTGTTAAACGATGTTTATTATTATTTACACTACAGACAAATTTCACGTACCATAAAATACAGAAAGAAGATTTCGCACCAAAAATTAAGTTTAAATCTCAAAATTTTTCACATGAATTTTATGTCAGTAAAATTGAATATTTACCGAAGTAACTATTATTTAATGTTATAAAAATTGTATCTATTGTATTATTATTTTAAAGAGAAGAAGCTATTAACATACTTTTTATAACACATAGTAGAAGTTAGAGTCATGTCGTATTTTTTTTTCAACACAGAATATTACTCATCAATATTCTCGATTTTTAGTTGTTTTGCCACCTAATTTTGACAAAGACATTTCAAGTAGGCTTCATAATACATAATAATTCTATTTATTAATTGAACAAATGAGTCATAAAAGCAAAAGCAGCAACTTGCATTTTTTTCAGAATGCCAACTTTATATGCAGATTAATACCTCAATGCAATCTTTATTTTTTTATCGGTGGAACTTATCAGATCCCTTTAAAACTAGCATAAATATTTACGTTACAGCTAGTTTTAAAGGGATCTGATAAGTTCACGAATAAAGATTGCATTGATGTATTAATCTGCATATAAAATTGGCATTCTGAAAAAAATGCAAGTTGCTGCTTTTGCATTTATATGAGTCAAATATAAAGACATTAATTTATAAGATAGGTAGGTATACTTATGGCACGCCACCATGACGTTTTTCGGCAAAATTATTTGATTTCAACTATTTTGCTTTTGGTTATGAAAAGTCTTGTAATATTAATTTTATTGTAATATACTGACTTTCAATGACTTATAAAATATATTCGTATAAAAATATTCTAAACGAATAGTGTCTTCTTCGGGCTATTAATACGGGTACTCCCGAAAGGTACTATTTTTCTAATTAATAATATTGGGTGATTTTGAAAATTATAATATTAAAATTATGAAATGACCATGTACAACACATGTTTATTTTTAATTACAGAGAAATACGAAGGAAAAATCG
>JAOCPS010139105.1:0-14901 GCA_025505425.1 Graphium colonna
TTGCTAATTAAACAGTCTTATAGAATTGTATACAATGGATTTCCGCAAAGTAACGCCTGATTCTATTAATTATCTTAGTCGTTATGCAAAATAAAGCCCTTAAAATAAAATAAAATTTCATAATACCAGTTTTGATGTGTTTATGCATTTATGTAGACTCGGAACGAACTGCAAAGCTGATGTGCTTATTGATGAACTTTGAATGAATAATTGTGGCAATCTTTAGTGTGCAGCTATCAATACTAGCCTACCCATTACCGCTAATTGACAA
Organism: Graphium colonna; assembly: GCA_025505425.1. Lineage (NCBI taxonomy): Eukaryota > Metazoa > Arthropoda > Insecta > Lepidoptera > Papilionidae > Graphium > Graphium colonna. Next base: position 272 of record JAOCPS010139105.1, read on the forward strand.
ATTTAATACCCTGCTACCCTTAAGAACCAATGTAACATTGAGACACAGCTAGTGTTTATATCAATTGTTACAAGGAAGCCATTGAAAACTATAATGTATACGAAACTATTTTTTGCTCGCCGTATATTTTGCGGTAAAATAGCTTTTGTAAATTTACGATCTTTTGCCCTTACTCAGTGTTCCCGTATCACTTTGCATTTATTCATAAATGTAGGGCAAATTATTATTGAAAATGCAAGTCTAGAAGTAATTCTTACACATTGGGAATGTTACAATTTTCTAAACACGAAAGTACTGAAAATGTTATTTGTAACAATTATCACTTCAGTATGAGGGATAATTGGTGCGCATGCAATAGCGCAGATTAGAAACTCCCCAAAAATAAATGTTTCTTCGAAGTTTGTGAACACCTATTCTTTGCTTGTCTTTATTTCACATTACAGAGCCTTGTAATACTGCATGAATTACATAAAAACGCAAAAAATGAAAAAGCTGATGTGTTAATTATCCAAAGTGTGTGCGTGCAGCTGCAGCGCTACAGTTGCTTTTTATTTTTAGGAAAAATTAAAAACCCTAATAAATATAAATTATATTTAAAAATATAAGCCAACTGGCCGGGTGGCATCAAAGCCAGCTAAAGTAAGTGTCGCAAATATGAATTTATCAATGGGGACTACTTATTTCTGCGACTTGCTATGAAGATGTAGGGTCCGTGGAGTGGAGTCAAATTCCTTAAAGATATATTTAATATAATTACTTTACAGCAGGCGACAAGAAGGCTGGTTCGTTTCTTGCACATAAATATAACCATTCAGCGTGGCAATCCATTCAGCGTCCTTCGCACAATCCTACGTGGAGTAGCTGTATTAGATTTGTAGGCAGTTTTTTCCTTTGCGTTTTATTAATATGTTTCTTATTGTTTACAATAACCCCTCAAGTGCGGCGGGCTACTTGTAGACCACTGGCCGCACGCATAAAAACAGCGGGTAACAGTTGTTGCCTCAACCCAATGTCTGACTGGTCTCTGGTTTTGTATATTTTAATAGAATAACTTATCGATTCAAGGCCAGATCTGTGACTGAATCGTTTATTTTCACTGAAAATTACAAAAACCGACTTTAAAACATATCTTCTATGTTATTTTGATTTTAAAAATGAACTACGAATTTGATTCTCATGAAAATTTTATGGACCCTATTAGATGAAACACCCTATCAGATTAAAGCAGAATTTTTTAAATTGTTTCATTAATGACGGAGATACACGCGAACATTCATGACAATAGGAACATCCGAACTGAGAACAAAGTAGCGATATTAAGACGTTGCAAAACATCTCTAGTAGTAAACATTTTTAAAATGTATGCTGGAACTGCCATTGTGACTGTTTCTGTACATTAATTATTTACTTAACGTTTTCGTTAATAAATCTAATTGATTTTATCAGTTGTTTTCTAGAAAATATAGTCAAATTTTCCATTCAAGAAATGTAAAAGATAATTAAGTTTTTGTTTTATCATCACTGCTGGTCGGAAGGGCCTCTGCAGATCCGTCGGACTTGAGGTGGCTGGCGCTTAGGGCGCCTGGTCTAAACCTCGTTTAAGAGTGACTAGCTCGAGGGTTCCCAGCCTCGAAACCTCGACGGAAACCTCCGTTCCGGTCGTCACTCTGCATGTATTGCCGGATTGGGAGGCCGCCGATCCTTTAGGTCGCTTCGGTGGACGCTCCATGTAGTGCTCAGACTAAAGGGTCCCCAAGAGAGAACCTCGGCCTGGACTGGCGCTTAATTCGCGTTTAGCATTCCGACTCGAGGGCACCCGAGAGGGCCGAACCTCGGCTCGATCGTTTGCTTCTATCGGCCTACGGGGATAGCTACAACTAACATTGCTACCGCTTCGGGGTGCGTTATTGCTGGGAGATGAAGCGGTGTCGGAAAATCTCCAACAGCAACGCCTGTATCAGGGGAGAACTTACCCGCAACGCGGCGGTATCTAATATAAATGTTACGTCGCACTCGCCGGCGAGCGCGGCTTGATCTCTGGTTCTTAAGACACTTTTTGTGTTTCGCGATCGCAAGCGTTGTCTCATCATCAGCATGGTCAAACACGTGCCGCGGCCTACGGTTCCAACGTCGCCCAGACATGCCGAGTGGAATGGGCACATAGGTGCAGGCATCTATTACTAATGGATTCAGGTGGGTCGCAGCGAATTCAAAGTTGTGGTGCGATGCCAACTTCAGGAATTGAGCAATGGTGGGAAGCTCTAGATCGACGTGTAAGTGCTAAATTGCGCATGAACCAGAGTGCTACAGTAGGTCTGCGCATGAATCGATTTTGAATGACCTGAACTCGGCCTATCGTCGCGAACTTACGTGTGCGAACACTGGACATGCGTACGTCATAACAGGGCGAATAGCAGCTTTATAAATTGCCACCTTACTCCGTAGCAACATCTTTGATTTAACATTAAGCAGGGGATATAGACGGCCTAGTACGAAGGCCGCCTGGTTTCTAGCCCGAGTTATGTGCGGGACGAAGCTGAATTTATTATCAAGAACGACACCCAGATATTTGGTATTGTTAACCCATGGGATTGGACTATCCATAAGTGTGACTGATGAGAGTTTACTCACTCTTCCGCGAGTAAAGTATAATGCCGCGCTTTTGGGTAGATTTATTTCAATACGCCATTTCCGAAACAAGTCACCAAGGGTATTGGCTGCGGTTTGTAGGCGTTTGAGAATAACATCAGCTTGAGAACTTGATGTGAAGATGCAGGTGTCGTCTGCGAATAGGGCTATCTCCTACACCTGGGATACGCAGTATGTCATTGGTGTTGAAAGAAGAGAGGTGGCCCGAGAACCGAACCCTGTGACACACCTGCAAGAACGTGACGCGGACTCGATTATACTCCCTCTTCGATCACAAAGGAAGTCTCGTATTAAGCATACAAGACGATCAGGCATACCGAGCTCATATAACTTGTATATAAGCCCGTTAAACCAGACTTTGTCGAACGCTTTCGCAACATCCAGAAAGAGCGCTCCTGTATGGGAACCTACTTGCCTTTTGGCTAGTATGTGCTCCGTGATGCGGTGCACTTGAGGAGTGCAAGAATGTTCGACTTGAAAGCCGAATTGTTCTGGGATACGAAGGTTTGGAGGGTTTGAGGAACCCTATAACCTCTTCGTTCTTCCACTCTGTGGGAAAAAAGCTTTCGGTTATTGCCGCGTTGTATATTACGACCAATAATTGGATGATGGCAGTGGGAAGGAATTTAGTCACCTTATTGGTGACGCCATGGGAACCTGGGGCTTTACGTGGTCGTATTTTTTAATGATATCCTCAACTTCGTTGCAAATAACCGGGGAAACGGGATTGCGTAACGGCTTGTTTGTCTCTTTTACTACTGTGTCGTCCACCTGTCGGAGGTGGTATTAGTCGACCGGCAGTAGGCTTGGGGTACACTGAGTCTCGAGGCTGTCAGCCAGGCATTTGGCTTTGTCTTCATTTAACACGGCAGGCGTGTTGCCTGGTCGATTGATCGGGGGCATGGTGGCCAATACACTGGTTTTGAACGCCTTTGGGAGGGACCAGAAAGCCTGGTGGGAAGGTCTTATGTTTTGACATCTGCTATCCCACCGCTCATTTCGCAAGGCCTCTATGCGTGCTTTTGTCTCACGCTCTAGAGAACGTAAATGCCTGCGATTCGACTCGGTTGAATAACGGTCTTAGGCTCGGATAGCGGCATTCTTGCGTCTCAGGGAGTCTCTCGCATGGTCCGGCAAAACCCAGCGACGGTCATCCATCACTGAAATCTGTCTCGAGCATTTTTCGACGGTCGAGTGCACGAAACTTGAGAGGGCAACAAATGCGGAGTCCGTGTCTTGTCTAGTAGCAATAGAGGCTGGAATTGAGCTAAGTTCCAGCGGGAAATCTTTTTTGAACTCAGCTTTGACTTCATATCATCTAGTGACGGTCTTTGTTGAGGAAATAGCAGGGGCTAAAGGCCCTAGCCGAACTACAACGGGACGGTAATCCGAGTTAAGCTCGTGGATTACTTCAATATCGCGCAGGGCGAGATTGAGATTTTGGAAAACTGCGATGTCAAGCGCATCCGTCGTGTGACCTACATCATACGGGAAGTGGGTATGCAAGCTAGGCGCGACTACTTCAAAATCGAGAATGTTGGAGAGCGCATTAAGTGCGAATTTATTAACGTACGAAATTAGTAAAATATTATTGATGCGCGTTGAGTTCCATCAGGTGAGCTTGCTATTGAAGTCCCCTGCCAAAATAATGGATCCTCCTATAAATAGGAGGGCTTTTAAAAGCGGGGCGCAATATAGTTGCGTCAGGTCTACATGGAAGGTAGACCAAAGCAATGGATATAGGAGCGTGACCAGTCATGACTACCTGACAGATCGAGGCCTCGAGCTGGGTTAAAGTGGGCGTTTCTAATGGTATGCAGTGCAGGGATCTTTTATAATAAATGAACGTGCCGCCACCCGGTGCACCGGCTCGGTCATTTTTAACTATATTATGATTAAGGATTTTCGGATCCCTTACGGCCTTGCTTTTAACTCTGTACAAGCGCCGTTTGCCGCTGCGAAAGATACGGTATCTGCAGAGCAGTGATGATATGCTCATATTTGAGCAACAGGTCAAGCCGGGTGCCTATTTGAAGCTTGCCTGAATTCAAAGGCAAATGCGCGAACCTCTGCCATGTCTAGCTTTTGCGCTAGATGGTTAAGAGCTGCGAAGAGATCTGTCCCTTGCGCTTGGAAATGTGTTGGCTGCTTGGGAGCCGGAATTTCGGCGGTGACTGCCCGTGCAGGGGCGCTCGATCGTGGTTTGCCACGCGAGGTGAAGAGGGCGCATAACTTGCCGTGCGGCTTGCGGCTTAGAACGCCAGGCATCAGTTGGTGAGGGTTTTTTAGGCCTAGGGGTCATTGGGCATCCGTGGTAGTTCGCGGTGTGTACTTCCTGTTTTCCTTCCAAATTTGGTCAATTCTATTTTGTCCTTAGGCCTAGGACAATCAGGAGTACCATGGTCTCCCAGGCGTTTGAGGGAACGGGCTTTCGCATAACAGTTGCGTGATGAATGACAATATAGCTGGTACTTGTGGCGCTGAAGATGGACTTGCCCTCTGGGGTTAGTTCCAGTTGGACCTGAAACATATCAATGGGCAGTTTTGTGCGTCCGCTAGTCATGCGGGACACATTTATGACTGGAAGGCATTGAGTCTAGTATAGCATCTATACTCAGATGGAATTTCTTTAGGGATACGCTTAATAACGGCCCTCAGAATGCGGTCCTCAGCTAGGGTGTAGGAATGGAAATATTTACCTTTTTCCCGTAAAAACTTGGTCACTGACCGGAAATTATCAGGCGTGTCAAGCTGGAGCTTGATGTCTTGAGAAGTAGGAACGGTCGTGTACTTTATGCGCGATGATAGCGCGGATTGTACCCTGGGTCATTCTCCCTGGGCTTGGAGGAAAATTGGGGGCGGGTGCTTGTACTGAGGTGCGCGGGGTGGGGCTTTGAAGCATGGGGTGCGGGCTATGAGGCAGCCGGGGTTGGGGTGGGTATTGTTATTTTAGCAGGGGGACTACTAGAGCACGTTTAAATTGGCCTTATTTGGCTTTGTTTAGGGGTTATCGGGTGGATCGAGAAAGAGGGTCCGGGGGGATAGCATCCGACGAGGTCGGAGATGCCAACTTATTTCGTTTCTTGCGCGCCTTTACAACGCTGAAGCTATCAGGGCTTTAAGGAGGCTCGACATCAGCGGGGGATTTGGAGGACTCGACTTCTATACCGGCGGATAATCGCAACGAGTTGGAGCAAAGGGATACTCTTAATGAGGGCTGAAATTTTGTACTATAAAAATCGAAGTAATTTCTTCGACGGCGCGATTTCCGTATTATTAGCGAACGGACTCTAAAATTTTATTAATTTTCCCAATTTCGTTTTCCATATCAAATTAGAAAAATAAACCAAAAGAAAAATTACATGAATAAAAAGAATCAGCGTGTGCATCCTTTCTATCGAGTATAGATAGAGAGGATGAGAATTCAAACCACACTAACACAGGTAAAACAAAAAAATTCTTTTTAAGGTTAAGCACGCCATTGTAGATTTATTTTATTATTATCATGTTCTGTGTTTAAATTTTTATGTACAATATAGAAATTTAAAAAAAAGATAAAGTCAGAGTACTATACAGCCGTAGGCAGCGTATTTCATAAGCGTATAACGTTCCGTATGCCTAAAATTACTTCAGTGATACGACTCGCGATTTGCGCGGCACATCACTTCTTGCAGGAGAATAATGATCTGTGACATTTGAGTTTTGACATCTCTGTGACATTTTTTCTGAATAGTTATACAAATTGTACACTATTGTTTAATTTTATAATAAATGAATTATTTATTTTTATAATAACATAACATTACTACAATGCTGTTATGTAAAGTCCAATAAAGTAAAACACCTAAAAGTAGTATTTAAAGAAAAGCAGTAGAAAATGGATGCGAATTTATCATTCTTCAAGTTTCCCGTAAGCTCTTTACATTTAATTATTTGTATTGTTTAAGAAATTGCAATTGATAATTAACTTAATCGTCTTTGTTTTAGTTTGTTGACGCCGAGGCCCCAGATTTAGAGTTTAATAAGAGTAAACCTCAAGATTGTTTTGATGATCTTCAAAACGGACTACCCTCTCACGGTAGCCTGTTGGGAACTGATGATGTTTTGGCGCAGTTTTTATCGGCCGATGGACCATTGGAAGAACCAGATCTAAACGGACCCACTACTCTTCATTGTGAAATTTGTAGTAAAAAATTTGACAATGCTAAAAAGTACTATGGTCATTTGAGAGTCCATTCCAAAGAAAATCTTTGGATATGTGGTGAGACTTCAATAGTAATAGAAATATTGATGTCGTTTTGTTATATTTCAGGTTTTTTGATTACACAGGGTGACTGGTGAGTCACCTAATATACTTGAAGACATTGTATTTGGAGATCTTATATGAAGAATAAAAATATTATTAAAAATAAATATCAATTTACCATTGAGTAAACATAAACTAAAGTTGCAAAAATTACTATGTAATTCATGCTCATCCAAGGGGATATGGTGTGACTGGACTGTAACAGCTGATCACAGTCGCCACACTTCATTCATTTATTGAAAATTTTGAGCTTAAGCTATGTCCCTGATTTTATTACATAAATGTGAGAGTACCATGTGCTCCCCTTTAATATTGTAGGTGACTCACCAATCATTGTGTATAAACAAACTTGTACTTATAAATGCTTATAGTAAGCAAATTTCTAGGGACCTTCACTAACGCTGAGTTTATTTTCATCATGGAAATGTTTAGTTTTGTGTGATTAGAATTATTTTATTTGAAGGCAAACCATAAGTATTTGGATGGATAAGTAATTGGAGTGCTATCAATAGAAATCTTTACTTTCTTAAATTTCTAGATAAATGTCCAGACCAAAAATTTTCTACCAAACAACAACTGATGAAACATGGGCTGACACATAAACCTTTAGCTTGGGTATGGAAATGCCCACAATGCACTATGGCTTTTGAAGCACTATGGAGGTTACAGCAGCATCTGTTTGCAAAGCATTTGGATTACAGGTTGGTTGTTGTTTAGCACCAAAATTAATAATTTAAGGAAAAATATTAATTCACTCTGCATCATTGTCATGTGTACTGTATATCATAAAGTTTTTTTATATACAATTGTACTAGTACGAAATATGGAAGCCTTTTGAGCTATATTTTATAAATCAGCTATTTTATTATATATTTATGCTGTGTACAGTAACAATTAACTGGACTTATTGGTGTCATTAAAGAGAATAATCAAAAATGTGTAAATTTGCATTGATGAAGTACAGCAATTTGTATACATATTATTGCATATTTCTAGGTATTTACTTATACAAAAAAAAAATTAACTTATCAGCAGAAACCAAAGTTTCTCAAAATGCATTTTTGAACCTACTATGCATCTATTCATGTACAGTAAAATCTGTTTATAATGACTGCGAAAGGAATTGACAAACACATCATAATAAGTGGATGTCATACAAAGCAATTTGTGAAAAAAAAGTGTTTTTTAAATAAATATTTACTCATGGATTTTAATAGAGAAACATAGTTTATTAAATCAAAATAAAAATTGTATGTACTAAGTACATACAATACATATATGTGTGTACTATATTTTTGACCTTCGAGTTCCTTCCTTTGTGACCTTCAAGTGTTGATCACTGAGTTTCAAATCAAAATCGAGCCCCATGTCGAATGACATATTGGTCATTATAACTGGACAAAATTTATTGAAAATGAGTCATAATAAGTGACATGTCACCTTGAGGGGGGAAGTCATTTTATCCGACTTTTTTACAAAAAAAATTATATGAAATCCAAACTTAGGAACATAGTGTAATTATGTCATACTAATTGGTTGGTCAATAAAGGTGTAGTCATAATAAACGGATTCTACTGTACATACATATTTTCTGTAATATCATACTGAAAAACTTTAACCAGGCTTTAAGCAGAGAATAAAATTTGATTATATATTGTTATAAATATATATAATTTGATTAAATTAATTGGGTTTTTTTTTGGTAATTATGTAATAAGATATTTAGTTTAATTTAGCAAAGGTTCAAATTGAATAGTTATTGGGTATGATTGGTGATTTGAATAATCGCAAATCCATATAACTGAGGGCCAGATAATTGAGTTGGACTGAATTGAGAAGGTACCTTCAATCCCAGTAAAATGATGTCAATATTCTTAAGACAAACACTAAATTCAAAATTTACTGTGTCCTGTTAAACATTCCATAAAATAGAAAACTATTGTTGTAGTTTTTACAGTTTAGTTGCTAACTATAATTTCTTAGGTAATTAGGTTTTCTCACTATGTTTTCCGTCACTGCCGAGCATGTATTTGATAAGTAAAATATTTTTAATATCTTACTACAACTGTTTGAAGCATATTTGTTTAATAATGTTCGAAACATAATTGTAGAAATTCACATGGTGTATAATGTATGCCAGTGGTGGTCTATATTGTATATCACTGTATAAATATTTTTTCCCATAATACTGAAGTATTTATAATTGACCATATTTTTTTGTAATTTTCAGACCGCATAAATGTGACCAGTGTGAAAAGGCTTTTTACAAATCTTCTGACTTGAAAAAACACAAATATATCCACAATGGTAACAGTGATTAATTTTATAATGCATATTAAAAATAATTAACTAATTGCTATAATTATGCTTGTTTATGTTAAAATTTGAAGACAAAGCTTGAAATAATAAAAACGATTATATTATTTAATTTGTGAGTACAAAAAATTGTAGTTGTAACAGTATAAGGGAATAGTTTTGCATGCATTTTTTTGAAGATTAGTGCAATACCACCATTAACAACTTTTGCTCCATGTCCAGTCTATCTCTAAAATTAAGTAGACTTATAAAAGGAATGTTAAATGATAGCTGAAATGTTGGCAAGCAATCAGTCATTTCACCTCATGTTGAATGATCCCGTCTCCAATGGACACTCTCACAGTATCCAAAAAGCTGCTTTAGTGATTGCAGCCTTGTTAATTTGATAGTTATAGAATAAGCCAGGGATGTATAGTAGATAGGAATGGAAACATATTAGATTAAATAGAAAGAGGTGTTTAGGGTAACAGAGGCAACAAGAGCTAATTGTAAGATGTTGTTTTTCATCAAGAAAAGATCCAGGACCAACCTTTTTGAGGAAATTGTCACAGCCCCACTGAAAACCCAATTACAGTAGTTTTCATACTTTATTGTTTATTGTGGAAATTTATGTAATGGTTTCCATCTCGTCAATCCCACAATATAATTATCTCTATATTGTAAACATATGTTTATTAATAGAGCAAGCGATACAAGTAAGATTTAAAATAAAAAATTGTGACAAAAGTGCATGTTTTGTATATATTAATGAATGTGTCCGTGAAACTGCTTGAACAAGTGTTACAACTAAAATGAAATGAGACTGTATACAGGAGTTAGTCACTTTCAATGCTTGACGATGTTATATGCGGGAATCATATGAAGAATAAAAATGGTATTAAAAGTAAATATTGATTTAAAATTTAGTAAATATAGTCGAAAGATGAATGATAATATTACAGATATATACGTAACGGAGGTTTATCGTAGCGGACACGGCGTGGCCTTGTTCTGAAAAACGGCGCCCTATGACGAGCTTGCATCTGGTCAGGCGCCGCGCCTTGCCACCACACTTAGTGATTTATTGAAAAATTTCAATGAAAATTATGCCCCTATTGACATTTATCTTTTTTTTTAATTTTTATATGTAAGGGCTTTATTAAAGGGCTTACAGTAGTCACATAAGTGTTTTTAAGTTGTTTTTATTATAATTAATTTCAGGTTTACGCAAGTACCCCTGTCCCACCTGCAGTATGCAATTCAGAGATAAGTCAAACCTCAAGCGACATTTGCTAACACACACCAATGAAAAACCATTCTGCTGTGCAGGCTGTGGAAATAGATTTAAACAGGTATTTTAATATATTAAGTTATTTATGTCAAAGCAAATTCATTAAAACTTCAACCTTTATCATATATATCAGTTTGCCTGAAATAAACTTTTAAATGTTTGGTGATTATGATTTCTTCTTAAATATAGCCACCTCCGTAGTCTAGTGGTATGGGCTCTTGCTTCATAAACCAGAGGTTCGAATCCCGTGGGGGAACAATAATTTTGTGTTCTTGTTTCTTGGTTGGGTTAGGGTAATGCGGGCTGATCATGCCATTGCCTGAAAGATGATTGATGCATGAGGACCGACTTTATTTAACAATGTTTATCTATACTAATACAATGAGCTGACAAGGTATTTCGTTTTTTTGTCAATGCATTAATCTCTGAAAATATACGAAATAATTGTTAAAAACTTATTATGTATAATAGACAAATTCTTATTGTATATAATAGAATCACTTTATGAACCTCACAAGCCGAACAACTTTCGTAGGTGAAAAGGCGGGTAAAACCGCACCTAATAGTTAGTTATAAAAGAACAATGCCCAAAAGCAGTACTAAAAATAGTCTGATGCACAAAAATCGAAATTACATAGTAATTATTTCCATAATTTTTCATTTCACATCACATTCCATCAATTTGATTTTTGAACTTTGCTATAAAATTTAGTTTTAGTATGAAATTTGCTATAAATGACGTTTACGCAATCGGCCAAAGAGATGTAGAATGCAATAGAAACTATTTTCTATGAACTGATTTTTCGATTTTATCAAATATCTTGGGGACCCCGGGGCTTTTTTTACGAAAAGAACTTCTGTAATAGTTCATTCACATGTAGTTGGTTGTATTTTAACTTTTATTTACTCTTTTAGTTGGCGTCCATGAAGAGGCACATGCAAAATTGTGCATTGAATAATAAATACCAGAATGAGGTTGTTGATAAAAGTGTTCGGAAGAATCATTGCAGAGTCTGCGGGATGACATTTCAGTTCAAAAGTGCTTTGTTGGAGCATTGTGTAAGGTAAAAAAAATAATATTTAATTAATGTAAGTAATTTTATTGGAAAAATGTAATTAATTACTGACTTTTAACCGACTTCAAAAAGGAGGAAGGTTCTCAATTAGAATGTTTTTCTTTTTTTATGTATGTTCACACTATCTCTGCTATTTATGAACCGATTACAAAATTTTTTTATATTGTAGGCCATGCTTTCGAAATGGTCCCATAAATTTTTAAAATAAATTGATTCAGTGGTTTGTTTCTTAATTCAAAATAGCAAAATTTATTTTACCACATATCTCCGTCATTTATGAACCAATTTTATTTTATTTTTATCTGATAAAAAATCAGTTCTTTGTTTTTTAAATCAAAATAACATAATTTAGGAATGTTCGCACATATATCCGTTACTTATGAACCGATTTTAAAAATTCGTGTTTAATTTATTAGGGCTTCCAAAATGGTACCACAGTTTTCATAAAAATCGGATTAGTAGTTTGTTTTTAAAATAAAAATACCCGAGAAAATATGTGTCGAAAGTACACTTTCAAAGCTTTTCAAGTAGGTTTTTGTAATTTTCTGTGATAATAAACTTGTTATGAATGCAAGTCAATAATGAAAATAAATTTACAAAATTTGTAGCTTCTTTGCTACAAAGAATAATGCCCGAATTCTCTTGTATCAAGATCAAATTATATAGTAACTACTTTCATAATTTTTTAAGACTTTTGGCCTTTTGGATTTAATTTTAAACATGGCATTTAATTTAAAGTAAAAAAGTATGAATTTCGCTTTACCTACATGACGTTTGTGCAATCTGTTATAGTGATGTAGAATGCAATAGAGGCTATTTTTTATGAATAAATTTTTGGAATTTATCAAATATCTCCGAAACCCTGGTTTTTTTACGAAAATAACTTCTGTAGTAGTCAATATAACATGTCAAGTCTCCAGAAAAACATATTTGAACTTGATACAACTTGGTATGGTTTGTCATATAAAAATGGGCATTCTTTTTTTGTCAATTTATTTTCATCTTCTATTAACATCATTAAATAATTGTAAAATACCATTAGTAAAATACATGCAATGGGGACTACATATATATTTACTTACAGATAGAAAATATTACTTTTTAATTAGTGATCCTTTTAAGCATTATCATTTAATTTGATGATGTATTATTAGTGTCTACAAGTGGACATCATTTTTTCCATTACCTTGTGTTAAATAAAATTTTGGTACTTGTGGGATGCAGTTGCCAGTTGATTATATCATTTTAGGTTATTGAATTAATTTTGATTTTTTTGTATGGAAAGGAAGACAAACGACTGTTCACCTGATGGTAAGCGATCCTGTCACCCATAGACACATATAACATCCGGAGAGTCGCGAGTGCGTTTTCAACCTGGGAAATTGGGTAAAATTGATTTATTGGATAGGATGGGGTTGGGATTTAGGAGGGCAAAGGAATGGGAAAATAATGTAGACATGACTATCCTGGAAGCACAAACATCATGCATACTTTATTTTATGCCGACTTTATAAAAGGCGGTGGTGCTTCTGGTTGTTATGCTCTACCACCTCGTTTTGGGATTCACTTTCGATCTTTTAGATATCGAGTCGATCGAGTATTTAAAATGACCTTAAAATACACAGTTTATAATTTGAAGTAAAAAAAACATTATGATTTTTAGGCAACACACCACCTCAACCAAGGAAACAATTAAAGAGGAGAAATCGAATCCTATAAATGATACAAATCGCACAGTTGATAACATCGTAGATGATATTTTGTCAGCTGAAGACGATTATATGACAATACGCGCTCAAAGAGATCAATTCAGTCAATACACCGATCAGCAAAACGATGATTATCTAATGCAGATGCAAGTCGAATTCCTTAAAGATATGAACCAACTACACACGTTAGACGATGAACTTCTTTACAATGATATCGACTTGGACAGCCTTCAAAACAGCCAAGTTTTTGGCAATGGCGGCTACTTGGACAACACAAACGACAGAACTGGAGAAATTCTCTTTGACTTCACCGATAACAGCAAAAGCATTGATCAAGACATCATAAATGCTCTGGGCCACGTGAAAACTGAATATTTACCCGATGAATTTCTAGGAGTAGGTTTTGGCTACAAACCCGATGAACCTGTATTAGTCAATGAATGCGATACTATATTTGAAAGTGATGTAGACTTGGAAGCCAGTGCAAATTTAGCTGCAAATTTAAACCAACTAATAGGAGAGAACACTGTGCAATACATATCCACTGAAGACGACGATACATTCATAATAAGTCTGAATAGCGAAATAGATGCTGAACAGTTGACCGACATGTTGAACATTGGAGCGGAAGCGCCGGCCGACAAAATGGCCGACAAGATGGCGGATAAAGCTCCAGACAAAATGGCGGAATTGCCGGCGGAGAACGTGGAGCCGATCGTGGTGCAGATAAGCGAAGTGAAACAAGCGAATGACGTGAAAAGTTCAAAAGCGAAGGCGAAGAAGAAAGTGATATACGTCTGTCGCACCTGCAATAAAGTTTTCAAAAAGAAGGATAATTACAGGTCACACATGGGTAAGCAATTAAATTAATATTATGATAAATCTATTGATATACAAAAACGAAAGTTACTGTTTCTAATTTTACATGTTACAGTTATGTATGACACAATTTTTTTATTTCCATATTCAATGTTACGTGCATGACATTTAGTTCTAAAAAACCAATACCCAATAGAAAAATATTATAATTGATGTTTTATTTAAGGGAAATGAGTATATGAGTTTCATAATGTGCAGCGGACGTTTTTAATAATAACAATAAATTTAATTTATTCAAGTAACTAGAACTCATAATAAAATAATATATATAATAAATAAAATTTTAAGACGCTGATTGTGTGTATATTGTTTTTTTTTTGTATATCACAGCACTTCAATAGAAAAGTAGGTGGATGCGAGTAAGGCTGGCTGTGACCTTTATGAATTTTCAAGGAAAAATTAATGGGGGTATCTTAATTTTTAAC
>JAOCPS010139214.1:0-14898 GCA_025505425.1 Graphium colonna
TTGTCTAATCTTTTTCTTGATTTTAACAGTGATATATTGGAAATTTCATCACAAATTATGTGCATTATTGTTTTGCTATGAATTTTATCTCTGCTCTATAGATGCGGGAACAGGGAACTTTGTTGTATTTCTAGGAATATGTTATTGAATATCTGGCCTTACATTATAAGGCCTTGACAGATCAGTAAAATGCATGCGTTATCTTCAATGCGTGCCTATGACCCTTCTCGTGCATAGAGAAGCATACAATCTATATATGTTCCCTGACCAGCCGACGGATATAGGTTGCACTTTATTGCGGTCACTAAATCTCTGCGTTACGTCTGGACAAAAAAGTATCCTTAAGATTTGGGGGTTATAAAAACTTTGTTTCTACTTAAAGGTTGCCAAAATCTCGTTAGAGATCTATTTCGAATCGGGTATATCCACTGCTGAATTATGTTATAGGGTGATATTATTTTTAAAGGGTTTTTAAAGAAAAATCTTCCGGATTTTAAAGATTTGTTTAGTTTGCGTGAACTGCTTAAAATATCTGATTATCTAATGCAATGTGCATAATAGCATAACATCAACTTAGAAACGTTTTATTCAAATTTTAAACTCTAACTAGAAAAGTAAAACAATAAATTTAAACAATGAGTTTAATGAGAAAAATTTGTAAGTCTCTGTCTTTCTGTCTTATTGCAATATGAATCCTTTTAGTAATGGAAGTAAAACTTATGAGATCTACATTATGTTAGACAGTGAAAGACGAACCTAGTGCAAGTTACAATGGCATTACAGTATAGATTTTGTATAAAAAATTGTGATGAAAGTATTAAACTGATAAACAACTAATATTAAAAAAAACATTTGGGAATTTTTATTGTTCCTTCCGAAAAAAAAAAATACATTAAAACTTCTGTTCTACCCTCAAACCGCATAACCATTAACGTGTTCAAAATATCATATAGTTAACCGCGCTCGCCATTTCTACGTGTGCGGCCCATCAGGGCGCATTTTCAGCGGTCTCTTTGCCGTGCAATGGGCCCTGAAGCGTTTACAGCGATTTCAGCGGCTTTCACGCTTTTTTTCCTTCAGCAACGTCCGCACCGAGATTATAATGCGTGAAGTGTCAACCGCTGCGTTAATTGCTGAGCTAAACAAAATTAGCTAAATCATCCATGTGATGTTGACAAACTGTCGCCACACACATTGAAAACGACAGCCTGTTGTTTGTTGAGAATTTTTAATTATGTTCGGAGTAATGAGGGACTTGCAAATGTTTTATTTTACATCTAGTTTGAAATCGAATCAGATCGTTACGTCGATGAGATGATCGGTTCGGATCGTTCGTTGAAGATGAGAGCAAATTTAAAAAAATAAATCGACTATTCATGGTAATCTTATTCAATATTCAGTTTCTGACGGAGGACATCATGTGTTATAACCGACTTCAAAAAGGAGGAAATTCTCAAATCGGATGTTTCGATTTTTTTGGTGTATGTTTCCGCGTATCTCATCACCGTGTATGACCTGTTTTAATTATTTTAACTGATTTCTCAAATTTTATGGGACATCTAGAAATTACCCTATAAAATTTGCAGAATAATCGGTAGTTTGTTCTTTTAAATTACAACAACTGAAAAAACGTGTTTTCGAAAGTACACATATAAGGCGATTAAAGTCGGTATTTGTAAATTCTATGTGTGTGTACTATGAGTAATTTTAAGTCCAAATCAATTGCGACTTAGAAGACTTTACAAAGAGGCTGGTTTAATGCTACTTCCACAAGTTTTCAAATCACTACTCAGTTAGCGTAGCTACTAAGCTTGTAGGTTTGGAACTGCAGGTCGCGGGTTCGATTCACTCCCGGGGCAAAATTTTATATAATTTTCATTGACCTTAGTGTTTGCATGTGTAGAGCCTATTTGTGTAAAACACTCCAAATATATACAGTTAAAAATAATGAGTAAATTTGCAACATAAGTATTTTTAGTAACGTATTTATTGTAAAAGATATAATTGAGTCTGTCCGATTAACAGGTTTAGACGACTTAAGTAGTTCGGGCGAATTTGATGGAGTTTGGGTAAATATTGGAAAATAAACGGGCCAATACTAAATTAAGGGGTTTTGCAAGCAGAGCTCAGCCAAGCGTTTCTTGACTTTTAATTAAAATGTTTCAAGAGCCGATCAAGGCTATCGTTCTAATGATTGGGCGTTTTCTTTTCCAAATATTGCATAGTTGGCAGTTTAGTTTTGCGCGTGGAGGGAAAAACAAAGAGTGTTTGAAGGAAATTTGTAATTTTCTATTTTGAAGTTTTGTAGTAAAACAACGATATTCTAACTTTTATACTTTTTCTAAGTGGTAGAGCATAACATTCTTTCACATCTTTTGATGCACTTCTACGGCCGCGTTCGCCCGGGAAAGTACCGCCGCCCATTATAGAGTCGGTAGAAAATAAAGTATGCATGGCTTTTGGGAATGCCGGATGGCCATGCCTACCCTTTTCTTTTCCCCTCCAGATCCTTAATCCTGACCTCATCCTATTATCCTCGCAACTGTCCAGATGTTGCGTGTGTCCATGAGCGACGGGATCACTTAACATCAGGTGAACCGTCTGCTCCTTTGTCTTCCTTTTATATAAAAAAAAACTATAAAACAAAAACAAATTTACTGTTACACCGGTCTTTTTTAAGGCAGTTTTGATACATTATTCCGTTAAAATTACCTGAGTTTTAGTAATAGCTGAATGAAAATTGTAGCGGCAGACAATAAAAGTAAACCTTCTATAGTCCTATTATTTATACTTAATCTGTAATCTTTAAAGAAATTTATAATTCTCTTTATATGTTAATTGGCTGAGGTTCTCGCCAGCTCTTTTCAGCGGAATCTACCTTCTAAGCTGGCAGCTAATTTAGCTTCGTCTTATAATATGACAGTGTAAAAATTTGACGTTTCATATGAACGCGTAAGCGTCTATGTGAATAAAGCTATTTTGAATTCGACGTTATTAGTTAGTACCGCTGGATATTTCAGAAATGAGTTTCAGAAACTTATTTTTTTTCATGTACTTACATTTATTTTAGGAATATTTTGAGTTATAGTACAAAATTTGTTTAACCTTTTCCGTAAGTAGAGTTCACATATCGTGTTCCCGTCATCTGCAGGATCGCTATAAATTGCCTTTAAAACCCTTGACGCCCGCAAAGCTGAAGTCCCCTTTTAGGTATCAACGCCATTGAGGGGATATTTTTTATCAATAAGCTCTTGATTACAAAGTCGAACTACACTATTTTAAAGCAACTTGATGCTATTGGCACTGGGAGAGGAGTGAATTGTAGCGTCTTTGAACCGACTTCAAAAAATGGCGGAGACGCATAAAATTTTATGTTTTTATATGTAACTTCTTGGCAGCTCTTTAGCTGATTCATATAACTGTTTTTTTGTAAAGAGAGGATATATTTTTAGTGTTTATAATATTCATTAAAAAAAGTTTATAGCCCAAATATAAGAAATTTCATAATAAACTTAATCGGTACAGACAGGGGAAGACGGTTTTGTATTTTTTTGCGAAATCATACTTGTTTATAATCTTGTGTTATAAAAATAATATTGTTTCTATCAGACAAACAAACAGTTATGTGGCTCAGTTTGAAATATACATATTTGCATTATGTTGTGACTATTCTCATCTTTTAAAAGAGTATCTGTTCGTCAGAATATTTTGAATTTGTGTCCAAAGTCGGCTTTATTTTACACAATCTATAGTAGATTGTCGTTTTTGACCTAATTATGGAAACTTGTGTACATAACATAAATATATCTGCCTATTTACCATTATTTAAAAATTTGTATGTAAAAATCAAGTACTCGGTAATATACACCACTATCTATGGGAAACCTCTGCGAAAATGCAGTTATATTCGCGAAATACCTGTTCTTTAGTTCAGTGCCGCGACTAGGACACATGAGATGGGCTTATAATCACATACCCCGGTTCACGTACAAAAATTACAGTCCACTGCCTTAAACGTAATCAAGCAAAAAAGCAATATTTTTACAGGGCTTCCATACTGGTTGTTGGGGCAAACCCCGTATAAATCCCCCGCATAACAACTTTTCACAGCTTTTGATGCTTTTCTACGGCCGTGCTCGCACAGTGAAGTACCACCGCCCTTTATAAAGTCGGCATAAAACAAAGTACGCATGACTTTTGGGGATGCCGGATGGCCATGAATACCCTTTTTTTTCTAATCCTATCCTTTTCGAAATCCTTAATCGCGACCCATCCTATCCAATAAACCTATTATATCCAATCTACCAGGTTGACAACGCACTCGGGACTCTCCGGATGTTGCATTTGTCTATGGGCGACGGGATCGCTTACCATCAGGTGAACCGTCTGCTTGTTTGTCTTCCTTTCCATAAAAAAAATGGTTTTTATTTACATAGTTATTAGTAACATAGTTAACTTTTGAACATAATGAACTTTTGCTTGTGATTGAGACAATCAATCAACCTTCCTATGACACAATATTTTAAAGAGAACTCGTGAAGATAGCACTGACTATTTTTGCTGAATTTGAATAACAACATACAAATATTAACAAGGTCGTTATATTGATACTTTATTGCATTAAGTTTTTTTTTATCTGTAATGATAATGTTAACAATGGAAATAAATATATTAATATTGGATACCAACCTCATTTCACTCTGTAGTTTCAAATTGAGCGAAACTCCGTTCTTTTTGTCAGAGACGTTGCCGTTCCGACGAAAAGGCGCTACTTCGTCCGCATCAAATCGATCTTCGTCACTACTTGTGTCTTTAGTATCATTATCCTTCGTTATTTCTGGTGACGGGGCCACCGGAGCTCTATCTACATTAGTCTCCGTTTGTCCGTTCACATGTTCCGTTCTACCATTCACGAGTTCACTTCTATCGTTGACGTTCGGCGATATGCCGCTGTCGACCGAATTCGGTTGTCGACCACCGTCGACCATATCCAGATTGTCGACCACGCCCAGACGGTCGACCACATCCACACCGTCGACCACATCTACACCGTCGTACGAATGGTTCGCCGAATCCGCGTCCGAATTCGCTTTCTTCCCGTGCTCTGATCCGATCACTATAGGTCTTGTATGCGAGAAATCGGTCTGATTGAGGTTGTTCTCAGTCGGATAGTCCTCGTCGGAATCGGGAAATGTGCTCGTGTGTTCGCGGTTCTCTACGGGGCCCGGAGCGTTTAGCTGCATCTGGTTTAGATTGAATGTGACGCCGCACGTCTGGTTGTATATGTCGTGCTTCTCGCAGTAGTACTCGCGTCCATCTGAAAACATAAAAAGTCAGTTTTAAATTATGTTTTACGTATATGAAATGTGCATTGGAAATTCTATACGTCAAATTTTTATAATGGTGTACAGGATGATTGGTCAGTCAGCAATAATATCAAAGGAGAGCACTCTGTACGTGATTGTCATCATTTATGTAATGAAATTGAAGGCATAGTTTTAAACCAAATTTTCAAATACATAGATAAAGCGTGAATACGATGCAGTCACCGAACAAATGGCCAGCTCGCGAAGTTCATAGACCCAAAAATGCGGTCGAGCGCGCCGTGTTCGCTAAGATACCCATGGCTTTCGTAAATAATTACTCAACTTTCAATTAAGATTACTCAGTGCTTATTCAATATTTGGTTTTAATATTACATTTATTCTTTATATATGATCCCCACAGATAACATTCTCGAATACTGAAGGTGAGTCACCAGTCACCCTGTATATTGCATATTATTAAGCAATGGTGTAACTAATAAAGTAATTCTTGTCAACTGTCTAACGAAAATCTTAGTAGGTTTTACTGATCTAGCTAGGAGTAATAAACCATAATTAGCTGATGCATGCCTGTGGGAGTTAATCCAAATAACACTACAATGCTCGGGAGCCGTTAAAACAGCTTACCATTAGTAGTCAAAAATTCAAATTCAAAATACGGTTATTTACATAGGCGGTTGCGTGCTCTTATGACAAGTCTTGTTTTACATAAAAATTCAAAATTCAGATTCTACTGAGAAGAGGTGGCGAGAAACTCAGCAGCTGCTCTTTTAAAACGATGTTGGCTTACAATCTTTTTGTATACATTGACTACTTGCTCTTAAGTCTAAGCGAGTAACAACAGTACTATGACCACGCAGTTGTGTCATAAAGGTATTCAGCAATGCTTTAAGGCTTTAAGGTATTTAGTTTTAGGTAAAACTTAAAAATACATTTTTAATATTACATTTAAATTGTTCAATGGTAACCTTAGTATTGACTAAGGAATTCTATTATAGATGCATATGCCGTGTCCCATGAATGATGTATTAACATAGCCGACAGAACAAGTTAAAAATCCACTCACCAGGATCCCTTCCCCAATGCGGTGAATTAAACTGCACATAAGTATGCAACTGTAGCAAAAGGCGTCGTCTTAGCAACCAGGCGACTACGCGGGCCAATCTCGCCCCCCCTCCGCAACCCCCACCAGCACCACCCACCCCCCTAGCAACGTACCATAAGGGAGCGGGGAGGGAGAACTCACTTAGGATCTGAAAGAGAATAAACAAGGTATTAGGTGGTAGAGCTGTACATCTTTTGCTGCACTTCTACGGCCGCGCTCGCTTAGGGAAGTACTACCACCCTTTATAAAGTCGACATAAAATAGAGTAGGCAAGTTTGAGGATGCCAGATGGCCAAGTCTACCCTTTTCTTTTTCCACTCCTTTCCCCTCCAAATCCTTAATCCCGACACCATCTTATCCAATTTCCTAGGTTGACAACGCATTCCCGAGTCTCCGGATGTTGGGTGTGTCTATGGGTGACGGGATCATTTACCATCAGGTTATTACAATTGGTTAGTAAGCCATTGTGAATAATATTTATTAATTAATATTAACATGTTCCAAAAAATATTATAATTGAAAAAATAAAAATTATAGTACAAAAATATAATAATTATATGTAAATCATTTTCCTACATTATCTCTCTATAAACCACAGCTTCATTTTAAACTGCGACAAGGGTAGAGCCTAATATATAGCATACAGCTCATGTAGAACTCATAGGTCTGCTCAAAATAGCCACCGTGATATAACAGTTTTGAAGGTTGTTTGTTGGCCAAATCTACTTACATTCTTAAGTTACTTTTTCCCATTTTCAAACCTAATTACATTTCAAGCAGCTTATTCTTATAACAGGCTTGGAAATCTATCAACTCAATACTCAATTGTCATCATATTCATGTAATAAATTAGGGGCATAGTTTTAGCCCGAATTTTTCAATACTCGAATGAAGTGTGGCGGCTTTAATCAACTGGTACGCGCAAGGCCGTCTACCCCCCCCCTCATCCCTCCGTCTCACTCCGGCCACGCAGTATTCGCTCGGATGAGCATGAATTACGTAATTAGTTTTTTAACTTTAGATTATGTTTACTCAGTGGTAAATCAATATTTATTTTTATTCCTGATATTTGATCCCCACATATAATATCTTAAAGTATTGAAAGTGACTCACCTATATAGGTAATATTACAAATTAGGAATTCCATACAATGTTAATGGTAAAACAAATGAAAATAATTAATCTAACTTACCTGCAACAAACATAACCCGGGGAACTCTTTGGCAAATTCATCCAACAGAGGCGAATGTATGTGAACATTGGCTCCGGGCGCCACCACATACACATTGCCTTCACACAGGGGGTATATCACAGTGGCCTTTGCCCAATAGACCAAATGACCTGTCAGTTGAGATACCTGAAAATTAAGAAAATATTATTTTGACTCGATTTTATTTATAAAATTAAAAAAAAAATTATCTTTAACAATAAGCTTTTAATTGTAAAATACTTCTCTGAAAATTTATAAAATGATATGGGGCTGTTTTATCTGTTTCTCTTTTATAATAAAAAAGAATGGATTCTTTATTTACTCCTTTACTTTTCATAAAATACCACCATTCCATATTTTTTTTAAATATTTACAATAAAATATATAAAATATATAAAATATTATTCACATAGTATTAACAAGACAACTATTATAGGTTGTGATAAATAATGTTAAGCAATAACTTAAATTAAGTCATAACAACAAAGATATGTTTCGACTATATCAGAATAATCTGTGTCAATATGTACTGTTTACATTTGACTATGTAAGGTTGGTAATGGTTCAATTAATGACATTATCATTTACTAATGCTTCAAACAGCTAAGAATAATAATAATAAATATTTATATTGTGTTTCAGAATCTAATCAGAAGATCAGCAGAACATATGCCCATTATACCGTTTCAGAAAAAAGGCAAATCCTGGGAGACTAAATACAAAATGCTTTGCTAGCATACAAAATGTTCAATAAGGTGCACACATCCGTTTGTTCTCTGTATAACAGGAATGTTTTTTTTGTATGCAATTCCATCTAAATTTTGAATTTCTGTTCTGAAATAAATGGTATGTGTGTGGCCGGGCTAATTCAAAGAATATTTAAATTCCAGGACACATCCTGGAGTTTGCTTAAAAATTGTCTTTTTGTAAAATAAACATTAGTAAAGTAATATAATAATTGCTTTTAATTCCATTTGAAAACTGATACTTTTAATTTTCCAAAAACATAACATTTTCTCTTATAAAAATAGATGATGATGTTACAACTATGTAAAAAGTTAAAAATAAATTAAATATTTAAATCAGTAGAATCTTACAAAACATAATGAATTTGTTTATTTTATATCAGGACCACATTAAACATATTTTATAATCTATTGTTTAATCTAGAGAGTTCTGATTTTAAAGTTACAAAGTAATAATTGATTGTAAACAAATGCTTACCTGGGTAAATGATAAGTCAGCTTCAATAGCAAGTGTCTGAAGACTTTTTAAAGGGCTGTACAACTTAATTAATCTTAATAAAGCAGGACTGCCATCAAGGGGAATCGATGCTAACAAATAATTTGGGTCAACCTATAAAAAAAATTCATTAAAACATATGTTTTATATATAAGCAATATCTATATGAATAATAGTACCTTCGCATGTCTATACATAGAGACATTTAAAGAGAATATATAAGCCTCCATAATAGCAATACAAACCAAAACAATATTTGTTTGTCTGCATGTTTGTTTGTACACACATCACACAAATTTACAGTTGTGTTGCTATAGGTCTAACTTAAAAT
Source organism: Graphium colonna (assembly GCA_025505425.1). Taxonomy (NCBI): domain Eukaryota; kingdom Metazoa; phylum Arthropoda; class Insecta; order Lepidoptera; family Papilionidae; genus Graphium; species Graphium colonna. The sequence goes on from JAOCPS010139214.1 coordinate 9,213, forward strand.
GTGGTATATTTCAAATTTACATGCTGCTTAGAAGTAAAGAAAAAAAAGTATTTTGAGTATAGGTATTGTATGAATTTAATTATTCAAAAAATGTCTTAAAATTGCAAAAATATATATTGCGTAGATAGTAGTAAATAATCATTACATACCAAGAGTAACATCCCATGATAGGGTCTTAATTTCTGTAAACATTTGTCAATTGTTTCTGGCTCAATGATCAGCCCTCTGTTGTGGATTTGATGTGCCTTATGAGGTAAACAGAAGGATAAAAGTACCCACTTGTTGATACGGACTTGTACAATACCTATAAGGAAATAAATAATTAATAATTTTTGAGGTGGCATAACATAATAATGTTTCACAGCTTCTGCTGCACTTCTAAGGCAATGCTTGCCAAAGGAAGTACTACTACCTATACACTACACAATATAAGCATAAAATAAAGTATGCATGACTTTCTGGATTGCCAGATGGCCATTCCTATCCTCTTCTTTTCCCACTCCTTTACCTTCCAAATCCTTATTATGTTCCTGGGCCTATTTCAATTTATATACAATTATTATCAAGTTTATTGGGCAACTTGCCCTATAAACCTTTTTTATCCAATGTCATAGGCTGACAATGCACAAGCAACTCTCCGTCATTGGAATCACTTTACATCAGATGAACTGTTTGCTTGTTTGTATCCTTACCATAAAAAAATGATTCTTAGTTCTCAATATGATAAAACTAGTTTATAATGTCACATACTACAATTGAAATCATGTGCTTTTAGAAAAAATAGGGACCCGTAATTAAAAATAAAAAGTTACAGCAAAATATATTTGAGTTTGAAAATATTAACAATAATAATATAAGGTAATATTCACCTGTTGAACTAAGCCCCTCAAACACAGCTTTCATAGATCTTGCTAAAGAGCTCCTCTGCAATATAAGGTGAAATGCTGATTTGGGAACTTCATCACTTCCATTGTCTATGCTATATGTTGTAGAGCTGACAGAGTGGCGCAAGTTTTCTTCTTCCTCATCATTTTCTCCTGAATTAATTTCACTATCAAGTGCTGATACTTCATCATGGGCTGCCAACTGAAATTTAAATCATTACATTATCTAAAAGGTATTTAAATATACCAAAAAGACACAATGAACATATATTTGTTCTTCTTTTGTGTCAATAGCAAGAATGTTATATAATATCTCTACAAGTACACCTGGCACTGTTAAAATAATACTAGCACTTCCACAGTTCCTCACACCTTCCAACCCCTACTCATAACTTATTTACAAAAAGATCTATTGAAGTTTTGATATCACCAGTTTCTTTAAACATCATTAGTAGTTAAAGCTAATGAATAACCTTACCATTATTTTCATTTCCTCTGTCAAATAAGAACACCTCTTTTCTTCATGTCTCAAAGCCTTGCCCAATCTCTTGCTAAGATCATAATAGCATTTAACTGTAAATAAAAAGTAAACTCAAAAGATAAAAATAAAAGAGAACACATATAAGTTCAAATATCCTTTCACCAATGAAGCCAGAAAGTAAAATGTAAAGATATGAATATGTATAAGTACTATAATAATTTTACTTACCAATAGAATGACTTGCTGATGCTTGTAAAGCAAATACAATGTTTATTAGTATCATAGCAGCAGTATCATCTTTATTTGTTCTGTAAGGCAGTAGTGTTGGGTGTCCAACAAATCTCACATCATTTACTTTTAATTCAAACTTTCTGTTGCAAAGCTCAGCTTTAACAGCAAATAATGTTGATAACATTTCATCTGTAAAACCACTTAGCTGACCTATAAGTAAAGAGTTAAATAATACAAAGATTTTTACCCAAATACAAACCAGTAGATACTGGACGAGTAATAACTGGTGACAATTTTATAATTATTTAAAATATCATATAGATAACGAAGATATAAAGCAAACCTTTGCAGATATTTGATGTTTGTGATTGTGGATTTTGTAATAGATCTTCAGTGCAATTAATTGCGTATGGATTGTGACGGCCGCATTTCTTCTGCTTGCTCTCATCTTTATTCTCTGATGTATACGGATACCTAAATAAAAGCCTGTCACCTTTACTATCTGATTTTACGAAAAAAATGTTTAAAGGATTCACTTCCATAGTATACAACTATTTTTTTTCTTTATTAAAAATTTTGTAAACAATGTAAAAAGCAACGTGAATAAATAGTTTCACGACAATAATAAAGGACTATTTTCGTTGCATTTCTTTTATACATCTTTTAAAGAATTGTTAAAAAAATACATAAGATATAATATTATTTTCATATCATCCTAATCAATGTTTATTTTATTAAAAAAACACCACTACTTGAGAGTATTGACGCGTAAAATATATGTATAGTAAACGTCAAACTTGACGTTTTGTAATTATTTATTACAGGCTAAAAACAGTCCTTTAATAACACAGATATAAAATAAGGATTATTAACACTGCAAAATTAAACATTTTATATTCTCCATGCTCATCAATAATCCATTCATACATATATAGAGTTTATAAACTACGTTACCCCAATTGCTAACTGTATTATGACACCAATTTTATAAAATACTAGCTAGTGCCTGCGGTGTACCCACATGATATTGATTAAAGGTTTTAATTTTTTTCACGGAATTCTAAAACTTTTAATAATAGAAATAGCCTAAATTAATCCTTATATCATTAGCTGAAAAGTAATTTTGATGATAAGCTCCTTATAAATTTACGAATAAGTTCTAATTTTGATAAAGCAAACATTTCATTTTATCTAAATGTATAAAATTCAAAAGTGACAAGATGAATGAAATGTTTTTTTCTTTTTTATTACCTTACATTTTACAGCAGACAAAAAGAACAAGTAAAACAATGTTACTGAAGTGTTTTGCTTGTTCCCTCACAAACATAAAACATAAGCGCAAGGGTGGAAATATACTTACGTGTCGTGGCGTGTCGTTGCGCTAACTGTCGTGACGGTGAGTGTGTACACTAACGTGTTGTGTCGTGGCGTACACTGGCGTTATTTTTGAACAGTTTTCTTCGGATTCGGATAGTGATTTTGATGAAGATATACAATTTCTCTTAGCAATGCAACTTCTTGAGGAAAAAAAGACAATAAAATACTGGTTTCACCCGTTAAACATGGGGAGACAGAACAAAGGAGAATTTCATCATCTTGTTAAAGAATTAGAGAAAGAAATCTGCTAACACACTTACAAAAACAGATACATTTGAATTGAGAACGTACGTCTCGGAATTTGTGCCGTGGCTTCGTGTGGCACGAATTGTGAGGAACACTCTCAATTCGGGTCACAAGGCACGGTACATTCAAATGCAGGGTGCCCATACATTTAAGTTCGTCTGGTGGTCACGGTACACGGACAGAACGAAAGAAACATTCAGAATTCAATTAAAAAACAAAACAAACATTAATCCATGGGAATCTTAACTAGTCCGCTCTTCACACCATGATCAAAAAGAGATCATGAAATTATATTTTTAACGTGTAAGTTAAAGCCCATAAAATCTTTTCTTTTTGTTATTTTGCATTATACAGGTTTTGGCACTAACGGCTGGCATTTTATTGTATTTTTGTAGTTTCAAAATTACTTTCTTAATGTCGTTACTATGGCATAAAACACATTTGTGAGAAAAGCGAACGATTGTTGTTATTTCTTTGATCGCCTTACGTATATCATGTGAAATTTTAATAGAAATGCATCAGTGATTCAGAGCGCAGCACCTTAGCACACATTAAACTAACCATTGTTTTTAAAATCGTATCCCAACGCACGCTCATGTATGTATATGTTTTGCTTTTTATTTTTTCTTGAATACCATTATGAAAGTCCTCAAATTATTACATTCCCATCTGGCAATAATTATAAAAAATTCTTTGTTCGTCTAAGATAGAATTACCTCTCAATTAATCGTTGAGCAATTAGCGGGTGCACCCATTACATATTTTCATTCCTTTAGGTAAAATGCAATTATTATCAATTCATCGACCTCCGTTGTAGCGTCGTTCCACAAAAACTTCTAAGAGCGTATTAATCATATAAATTCTAAATATCTTTGAAAGAATCGTGCGTGTGCGCTAGTGTCATGGAATTTTAAATCTGAATTCCTGAACTGAATGTCGATGCGCATGGTCTGTGCGTGTGACCTACCTTAAGCTATGAACATTGTTGGGAAATAGTCCCGATTTGGAATGAAATAATTAATTTAAGTCCAGAGTTCATTTAAAATAATTAATTTAATATGCAACAAATTTTTTCATTACATGAGTCAAAAATATGTACAGAAGATTTTTATTTGTCGTAAAACAAGATTGTAATTGGTTATAGCAACACAACACTTTTCAATTGTCAAATGACAAAACACTCGATTGCCGCAGAAATAACAGGAATATTGTTTAATTTATCCTAAAATGGCAAATAATATTGACAACACTTTAAAAGTGAAGCCAGAAAAAGTTGCTCTTGAGACTGATCAAGGTATTTTAGAAAGTGAAGAAAGAAAATGGGGAATGCCATTAAGAGAAGTTTACAAACATGGACTCGCATTCTATAAAGGTAAATTTTATCTTTATTGATTAATGTATTTAATGATGAATGCATTACAATTACATGGTACAACAAGTGAGAAGCTTGATTGTTTATCGTACTTTTGCCGGTCTGTATAGCAATGTGCTGTAGATACTATCTAATCACAGTAAGTAATCATAATATACACAATTATTTCATCAAGATAAGGAAATAAACTAATAGTTTTTTGTGATTAACACAGTGTTCATATTTCTCTGCTTCATTGAATGTCATAGTGATAAAAAAGTGATACAATAAAAGATCTTAGTGTGTTACTTAAACCTGCAATAAATGTACCATAATTCTGACAACCTATTGGTGGCTAACCTATACAATCTATACAATCGATTTGAGAGTTGAAATTTTTATTTTTAATAGCCCTTATTCTTGTTAATCTACTCCTAAAATTTCATCTTGCGGAAAGTTATAGTTTTTGAGATATTAATTTTTAAAATGTTAATTAAAATACATGAATATAATGTATATTGGATGCATAAACGAATTTTAATGAAAAAAAAAATTAATTTGATAGAGAACCATAATTGATTAGACCCATGTAAAGATTTTGTATGAAATTAAATAATTTTGTACCAAATTAGAAAGCAAAAGAAAAAAAGAACCTTTTTTTTAAAAATCTCTATGCGATCGCCATTATTTTGAAGTTTGGTACACTTTTATTTTTACACAAAAATTTTGTGTTTTAAAAATGTGTATATGCATTAAATCGATTACAAATATCAACCAATTGAAAATATTTCCTCTATATAATATTTACAAATATTGTGACTGGGCGTCAAAAATGGGGGCTTTTCATACACATTACAAACTTTATATTTTTTACACAGGTCTTATGAATCACATTTCTCTATTGATAATTTTTTTTTACATTGAAATTCACTTATGCAGCCAATATACATACTCTCTCAGTCTTAACCTTAAAATTTTCACAAATTTATATAAAAAAACTATGAGGAATCGCAACCCCCCCCATCATGGGTGAAGGTACGTGCAATAAAGCCGTTTTCCAAGATGTTGGAACCACGCCTAAGTTGTAAGAGTGCCGAAAAAGACGCGTTAAAACCG
>JAOCPS010139324.1:0-14897 GCA_025505425.1 Graphium colonna
AGGGCAAAATGTTTAACGCATACCCATGACAGGTTGCTGTAGCTGCCAATCAGTCCTCCCCGAAGCAAAATTTTTATGACCTACAAATTTAAAATCGAAGATATTAGATCTAGGCATTTATCTAGGCATCTATCTATTTGCTGTAAGCTTTGTGGCTTGTACTGCATGGGTATTTTATGTACAAAAAATCCAAATATACGTATATCCAAATCCAAAACAATCACCAGTAAGCTAGACAAATAGTTGTTCCGAAAGGTATCGAACTGACGACCAGCGTGTTTATCCCTAGTGCCAACCCGTCGTAGTCCTGAACCCCGGATATCGGAAATACCAGTAGTGAGCAAGTACAATAAATACCGGCTGAACTCCCATCTACGTTTCAGTATCCCGCATTTTGTAGAAAGAAAGAAACATTTACATAACTTTTGCTTTCTCGTAATCACTGTCGAAACTGTGATGTGTGCTTGATAAAATAACTATTTCCTTCTAAACAAAAGCAAATTGCGTATTTCTGTTCTTATTTTGAGCAAAGTAATAAAATATCAAACAAAACTAAGTTTTAAACAAAGAAACACTAAATAATTTTTCTAATTCATTTTACATTTGTTACCTCATGTCACTCAGGTAACAACAAATATCACAACGTAACACTTTACATAATTTAAGTAAATAAATGCAATTAATAATAACTAATACTTGAATGATATACATTTTTCGTGTTTTTGCATACACTGACTTCGATCTTTTTTAAAACATTTACAGTAATAACGTTAATTAAGGTAAATGTACTTAACATTTGGGCATTTTGCATCAAGTTTCGTTTAAATATGATTTCAATGAATTCTAGAAAATACTTTTAAATAAAACAAATAATATTGGGTGTTAAATTTTGACATATTCTAATAACAATAGCAGTTTCGTAACTCATTTAAAACAGACTAAAACAAGATAGAATGCGAATAAAGCGAAATTGTGGCCAAAGTAAATTTAAAGTACGGAAGCATCTGTCGCTTCCGTGCTCTTTAGCTGTATTGCAAATCTTTGGATTATTTCCAAGCCGTTGTTGTTTCCCCGTTTTATTTAAATGGTGATGATTATATGGAGAAAACAGATTTCTTTTGCATTCATTTATTTTTATATACTTACCTTACCATTTTTTGTGACTTGAGTTTTTATTTTTATTTCGTATAATTTTAGTTATTTCGTTAATTTCTGTGCGTATGATTAAAACCAGTACTATTTCAGAGATATATTATACATACTTCTTATTGAAATTTTAACGAAAATATATATTTTCTTATTTCATACATATCATAGCAAACTTTTAGTTCTAAATGACATTTTATTGCAATGCTTTAACGTAAAAGTAACTGACAGCTTTAAATTCAAAAATGTCGAAAACGGAATAGCGTTTTGTGGTAAGATGAAATTATTAAAAATGACATATATTTGTAATTTAAAAAAGATATGATAAATACTAACAGTTTTTCCTATATCTCATAGCGATAGTCATTCTCTTTTTTATCAATGGTGCAGACCATCTTTATTGAATATTTTTAAAGGTACCATGCATCGTACAGGTTTTAGACAACTATGCTTCAATAAATAATTCACATTTTATTTTGGGCGCATACGTACTAAATTCACCTTTGCCAAAGGGCGCATGAATTGAGTTTTAGGTTAGAGAAGATTAAGGATATTAAAATATAAACTCATCATGGAAATTTCAAGGGGCGGAATAATGTCCGTAAATACGTTGGTTTGTATTAGATAGTTGTAAGCAAAAAAATTGTCATCCACAAAATGTTGAAAGCATAATGACCAATTATTACTTATGAGTTTACTTAAATGACTCCCGTCACATAAATCATTATGATAAAACCGTTGTTAAAATATAGATTTAAAAAATGTTTGTGTTTTCTAACATTTAGACAAAATAGTAAGAAAACAAACGTTAATTTTATATATAAGTATAACTTGAACTTTTAAAATAAACGTTTGTTTTCTATGATATTTTAAAAATTCTATTTAAAATGGACTATATTATGGTATTTTTGTAATGTAGTTGTCGAACAGTATTTTAAATTCTTTATTTAATTTAGATATCCTATTAATAAAAAATTTGCACCAAATTCAATAAATAGTCATTTTGATTGACTTACAAGATAACATATTAATTCAGTTTAAGAAATATTTCACCAATTTAAATAAGTTACCATTTCAATCTTTAGCATTGTGCTTTTGTCGATATGAGAAATAAAATATAAAATTTCTTGTAAGCTATTTGAGCACTTAATATGATTTGCTTTTATGAAATTTTGCAGGGATTAAAGTGGTAACTACTTTTTAATGGAGTAGTGAAAAATCAGAGGCTTCAATAGACGATTTATAAAAGGTGTTGCAGTTGTGATTATGTCACCTTGATCTCACCAATTTTGATGCAACTTTTTCTTAGATTTAATTTATTACAGATTATCAACAGGCTATTTTTTGTCTTGTAGTAATCATCAGATTAAAATTTAATCTTGGTTTATGAATGATAATTTTAAGAGACATACAGTGCATGTTACTGAATATTTAATTAGAATTAGATTGACATCACTTTGGTGTTAGGAATACGAAATTGCTCGAAGAACCCGAATGACGACCAATAATTTCACTGCAGTAAACTTGAATAAGTAATAATTTTAATAAATCATGTGGTATCACTTAAATCAAAAATATCTACTCTCTTAGAATTTTCGCGCCAACAAGCGTTTCAAATTATCTTCAAGAAGATAAAAGGCGACGTAGAGAAAGCAGATGGTTCACCTGATCGTAAGTGATCCCGTCGTTTGGAGAGTCACGAGTGCGTTGTCAACCGGGAAATTGGATAAAATAGGTTTATGGAATAGGATAAGTCATGCATACTTTATTTTATGCCGAATTTATAAAATGTGGTGGTACTTCTCTGAGTGAGCGACTTTTAATGAACATGTTATGATTTTCTTACAAATACGCAGACACAATTTAGACAAATGCATGTAGATATGTGTCCGAAAGAGAGCATAAAGACGTTTTATTTTTTTTTAACAAAATTTTACCTATTTACCTTATAGCAGTGTTGCATAAAATTTGATAAACGAGGTGTATATTGCGTCTATGAAATTTCATAGTATAGTCTTCTCGTATTTAAGAAGAGTAAATGGAAGTGGTGTCAGCTCACGTATGATGGTTATGCATATTTCCCCGTAGGTGAAGTCTTAGCTATACGGACCTCATTCAAAATGGCTGCACAATTATTTGTATATGATTTATCGTGCCTTTATGTTTGTACCTACTCGTACTATAACACATAAAGAAACTCAATCGGAGGCTACTTTTTGAAACTTTAGTTATAATGAACCAAACCCTGTTTTATACAACATATAGATTCTCAGTGAAACGTGACACACATACGCACAATATTACGAATACAAATAAAAAATAAGTGTTAACAACGTTTGCAAAACACGTTCAAAGTTTAAAGTATGCCTAATTTTGGATCAAATGCCATTGTTATAAATTTGGAACAGTCAAAAATGTATACCTTATTCGCTTGAAAAATAAAATATTTTTTCAATAACGTTATTAACGTTGAATGTATATTTCCTTCATTCTGATTAATTTCTAAACAAAAAAATTGTTTCGTTTTTAATACTTTTTCTTAAGGTAATAACTGCGTATATATCAATATGAACAGCTTTACCCTCAATTATTGGCCATGTTATTTTTTTTAATTTACCTAGGGACACAAGAACCGGGGACTACCTTCTTATTTCATACCTGCAGTGTGAGTAACCAATGTAATCATCCCGCTTATCTTCGAGTATAGAACGTAAAGTGCATTTCTCCCTTAATTTTCAAAGTGAAATGGAACAAAATTCCCAATATCTTTTTAAGGGTATATTTACTGTAAAATTTCTAAGTGAAGCGACTGATTTCTTATTATTAGTTTTATCTACTGAAATATATGTGTGGGTATATCATCCACTGATACCTTTGGATGCAGTTATATGCCCTAATGTTGACTAGATTTTAAAATTTTTTGTCTATATCTTCAAATAATATATATTTATTTGATCATGTAGAGTAATATTTTCAAAATTTATCAAATGAAATGATTATTTTCCTTCTACATAAATGTAGTTAACCACAAAGTTTATTATTACAGCTTAAGTTAAGTCGACAATTCTTAACATTAAACATAATACTAAACGCTTAAAATAATAAGCTAAGTTAGAATACATGTATGTATGCCCTTATATGCATTCCATTTATGTTCATTTGTTACAAAAAATTCATTGATTTAATTGAAATAATTTGAGTTGGCCGAAAAATTATGTACACAAAAAAAACATGTCGTAAGAAGACCAAGTCTAAAGTACGATTATAAAAGACCAAATTAAATCTAAACAGTACAGTTTTTTAAGCAAAATCTCAAACTAACTGGCAGTGGGGCACTCTATTCGCCTTAATGTGGTAGCCCGCAAAGCATTTTCTAAAGCTTCAAAGCTCGTTATCAAATTATCAGGACTTTTGATTCCATTGAAAAAAACCGATGCATAAGATATACAAAATAATTTTACAAAACAAATAACAGGCTTTTTAATGAGGTAGCATCCTAGCAAATGTTAATGAACCTACAACTTTTTCTGTTTGTTAGGTAATTAGTATGTTTAGCCGCGTTTCAGTTATATATAATATTTGCTCATTTAATATTATAAAGTTAGAAAAAAATAGTACTTTCTTGTTTTGGTAAAGTAACTACGTAATGGAATAAGCTTGTACTTTATAATCTCAATCTAAGATTAACATAAATCATGGAATCAACATATCGAAGCGGTTAGAAAGATAAATACAGCATTTCATATGATATTATTTTTTAAAAGCGTTAAAAATGCATAACTGAATACAAAATTAATAGCTACTGCCGACTTGTAAAAGTTTATCTTTATTATACAAATTTTGTGATGGAAATGTATGTTGAATTAAATTTTTACTAATTGACACGATATAGACATCAATGATGATAAATGATATATAATATCAAAGACATTCGAAACCGTTTTTTTTTTTTGTAATTTTCTGTAAAAATATATTCTAACTTATGAAATATGTAGTTGATTCTAGCTTGTTTTAAAGTCATGGACCAAGCATTAGATTTTTAACGGTGAAACTAATAAGCGTATATAACTATGAAAACATTAAATCAGCGTGACAAAATCATCTATATCCCTAAACAAACGAAAAATACAAATATCATATATCGAACTGATTTTTTTGGTTTTATATATCTGCCGCCCTATCTTTTTAGTGTGTAAGAACGACACTAGAGAATGTGGTCATAGTGACGAATGTTTTTTTTTTATTTAAAAGAATATACTTTTTAAAACAGTGTCAAAACCACGTCCAAGACCAATGGAGGAAATAGACGTAGTCACGTCTTAATCTTTAGCGTATGTTAAAAGAAAATATTATGATACCACTTGCCTACAATAAAAACATTTGATGCGGTCGTCATGTCTTCCGAGTTGTCGGTTCAGGCTTTACTATCGCAATATAGCCCAGAAATAAATCATATTCGTTTCTCTAGACTTTGAGTATCACGCTCATGGAAGCATGGATAATTTTTACTTAAAATGAGAGAAAAGTTTTTGAAATTAGTAAAAAAAAATTAAGATGACACAGATTAACCTTAATCTCACAAAGACTGTAGGAAAAATGGACCGATGGTTAATACTGGATAAGATTGTAAGATTATCCATGTTACATAAATAATTTTACAATCTTATCCAATGACAATCTGACACGATTTGTTTAATATAGGGAATTTAACTATACATAATAGAGATTAAAATATAACCAGTATAGAAAACTATGAAATTTAAAAATATTGATAAGCATTAAAGATTTTATTTGATTTAAATCTGTGTTTTTATCTTAACATTCCGCAATAAATGGTAAAGAATATTATAAAAATGACAAATGCACAAAATTAATGGTCTAAATTTATGTTATCGTGATATTCCAACACGTTTTTTCATAATCCATCATTAGTCATCTTGTATACTTAGCTCTGTAATATCTTTCTCCTTGCGATGAAATAAGTCATTTATCAGTATTAAATACACCTTTTGGTTTAGGGAGCCTGACTTGACTTTTGATGTAATCACATTTAGTAAAAGAAAATTACATGTGAAGTTATGAAACAAGTATTTAATAAATCTCAAGTATTTAAGAATGTTAAGGGTAATAATATAAAATTCCAATACCGGTTCTCGTCTCATTTCATCATATATTAAAGCATATCTTTCGTTTGGCACTCATTTATTTGATATAATGTGAGATTTCATTTATTCGACGTCATTTCTTTTAAGGATCTTATTTTAGGATGACATTACGTTTATTTTTAATGAAGTATATTACTATTTCGTTAGAGAAAAATTATAAATCTTGATTTTATGTGGGGTTGACTATTTCAATTACGAGCGTATTAACTATATAATTGCGATTTGCATACTAAAATCTATAAAAATATCTTTAGCATTTTCAAAGATATATTATTTAGATAACTGATTAACCTTATCATATGTCCAATACTCTAATACATATACATACATACAAACAAACTAGAGAATCTTTAGGGAAGCGTGAAATAGAACCGCATCAATACACTCTATACTGGAGCATGCTGACTGTGCAAATACCAGAAATGGTACGCCTGTGAAATTGTTGAGAGACTATTTAAATCGTTCTTGATTTATTTTTATTCTTGTTTATGTGATTTTTGCGGAATTTCGTACTTTTTTGACTTATGTATCTGTAAATCATAAATATATCATAACATGAAGAATTATCTACAAAGACACAAGAGAAAGCCCCCTTCATATTCTTTTGTTTAATCATTCATTTCAACGTTTATACGTTATAATAAGATAAGATGACATTTGTGTACCACGGTACGATTGGTTGCCTGCGTAGGCAAAATTACTTGTTTCTCAAAAACATTTCACAAAAGTTGATCTCATTTCTTCATAAAGTAAATAATTATATTTTACACCTTTTACAAATTTACAAATTACTACCTATCTATATCTATTATAACTATCAGCAAATATTTAAAACAAGTGATGCATTATTATTAAAAACTATTTAAATTTTTTGGCTTTAAAAATGTGATCTCAGAGAGGTATGTTAAAAGTTATACGTGCAAATTATAATAAAGAATTTTATTATTTTATTTTAATTTACTTGATACAAGCAACAAAAATTTCCCTTTTATTTTTAATTTTTATCTATCGATTAACTGATTGATTTCACATAATTTTTTTTCGTAGTAGACGTAATATGTATATAATAAAGTGGACGCATTTTTATGGAAAACCTAATCGAGAGAACTAAAAACAAAAATAGAATAAGAATTTTAATAACTGGTATCCATTAAACTGTCGATATCCTCTTTTTTTTCCCACGCAGTAAAATCCACAATATAGTCCTCACTATGGGTAGATCGTGCTTTAACTCGTTAGATCTGAACCAACTGAAACTTTCTACGAATGCACTTTGATAATATTAATTTGCAGCAGTTCCAAGTGTCCTTTTCAATCATAATTCCTGTATCTTTTAAACATCAGATATCAGTTTAATGGATACGTGATACGTGTATATTTTATTTTGTACGTCATTTCCATTTGTATTAAATAATTTAAATTTTGATTTATATTGCACTATTATTTAACAACAACGTACAAGTCCATTACTTTTATAATAGTAAGCTCGAACTGAAGCATAAATAACTTATGTTAGATTCATTAACTACAGAATAACAAGATGATAAACTAAGTTGTTGTATTGAGCGTACTCATGTGTCAAAACTTTTAAATTTACCACATTTATAATAATAAAATCGTCATACTATATTTCAAATTCATATGGGATGGCTGAAAATACTGCCTGAGAATGCTTTAAAAAAGCTTGGCTTTTTTGATGCTAACTTGACTTTACTATCCAAGTGAACGCGGAATTAAACGTCACTCAATATGTCAACGCCAAAAATTGATGGTATGGTACCCAGGAAAGTGTTTCTTATTCCAATAGATACAAAAAGAGGTTTTTTAACGGTGAACGCGCAAACGTGTATCTACTTTAGACCGATTCAACTGGCGCCTAACTCCATCCATCCATCCATTCAGCCGAAAGACGTCCACTGAAGGACATAGGCCTAACTACTTGACTCAAATTTGTTCATTAATTGAAGCGCTAGTCTGAAGGTTGTTGCGGAACATACATACATATTTATGACTATACACCAAGACATTGTTTGTAAGTAAACAATATATTTTAGGCCCAACTCTGATTAAACGTGAAGTTATATTTGAAATAGTTTTTGTCTTGATATTTTTGTTTCATTATTTCGTCACCACCAATTGTGTAATAATGGTTTACGCACAGAAACTAATTCACTGCAATGTTTTTATTTATATATGATAATTGTTTTGTGGTGACAGGTGGCGCAGTGCGTGTAACATTGACTCCGTATATTTTAGTAATATAAATTCACAGTGATTAACTACAACGCCAAGAACATTGTTATTCTGTTTACGACATTGTGAAAATGCAACACAAATGTTTTTTAAGCTCAAATACAGAGAACTAACATAAAACCTGTGTATTTCTAGAAATGGAAAAGTAATCGTTCTATGGAGATAATCTTTTTAAGTGACAGTTCAATTCGCAGCTAAATCAAGTGTTTTAAGTTTAAATTCTTTATTGTGAAGTGCAGTCACGGAAATTGATTTGTGCATTATTCAAATTATAGAAAATACGGGATAAGCAAAATCTACAAGGCGGTACATGTATAAAACCAGGCTGCAAAAAAAAACGAATACCTACATGCTATGTACATATAATCACCATCTCAAGGACACAAGCAGCGCATTCATTAGGTGACTGGTCTACGTTACGACGGTCGACGGTTAAAACTCCGCATAAGTAGAAACAACTTTAAGTGAAAGATTTTCGACAGCGAGCTTGCATATTTTATTACACAAGAATAAAAAAATTCAACGAAAAATATAAAATTAATAAAAAAAAATTATATACTTATATTTTGTGAACAACAATTTTAAGTGCATGGACACATTTAAAAAAAACCTGCACCAGTAACGGAACTACAACGTTGCTTTGTTAAACACGAATCAAAAGTTCTATTTATCAGAAATTAGCAATGGACAACATGGATAATTTTTTGGAAATAATAAAACTTGAAATATCAAATCAAACTGCAGACATACTTTTAAAAATCCTAATCGGAATATATCCACATCACCTGAACAGACGCAACAGCCACGAAAACAGTATGCTAGATCAAAAACAAGTAGAGCTAATGCCTTCGACATTATGAGGGAGAGAAGCAGCTCTCTTCCCTCTACATCTGAAATAAATGTGCGAAAACAATGACATGAAAACACCAGCCACCAAAACAAAAAACACATAAAAGAATTAGAAACAAAAAAATAATACTTATCATAAAATACCACCAAAATACTACCCTCCAGTAATAAAATACCATTGTTATAAAAAGATTCATAAAATAGAACATACCACTGCGAAGAAGCAATCGCACAAAAAAATCACGTTGAAAATAGATACCTACAGTGTTAGGTCACACTCGTCCATAGAAAGATACCTGCAGCTTGCCTTCACTTTGGAAAATATTAATAAAGACATTTTAGGATTATCCGAAATAAAGAAAGTGGTTTGTAGTATAGAATAGTACCAAGAGTATATTTTATGCTGCATTGGGCAAACAAAAGGTTTACATGGGGTAGGTTTCTTAATTAAGAAAACACATGAAAACAAAAAACCAATTGTACAGGAATTTCTGAAAGAGTCGCATTATTTACGCAAATCAATCCGAAGAATATTATTTCACCAAAAAAGCACATAAAAGCACATTCTATAGCAGGTGAAAAAAATATGGTAATGGGCGATTTTAACGCTAAAATAGGTTGGCCAAAAACAGAAGAAAAGTTATGTATGGAAAGCTTTAGCTATAAGAAACGCAACAAAAGGGGAGAGCAGCTTATGGACTACGCTCTTTCACATAAGCTGTCAATCATGAACACATTCTTTAAGAAAAATACTAAAAACAGGTAGACTTGGATATCACCTTATCAACAAATCAAAAATGAAATTGATTTTAAACTCACAAATAAACCTAATATGGTTAGCAATATCGAAGTCCTAAATCAATTGAAATTTGCCTCAGACCACCGATTATTACGTAGAACTTTTAATCTCCAGCAACATAAAAGAAGCCGGAAAAACTTCAACCCTCCAATGAGGAATTCTACAACCGATGACAGAAACAATTATTATGTGAATTGCTTAAAACAATATATTCAAAAATCGTTAACTTTTCTACCAAAAAATATCCAAAAATATTATAACGCATTAGAGAGCAGTATAAGATCCAGTTTGAAAAACAGTAACAAAAAACAAAAACACAACTTTCAATATTCAGTGAATTTACAAAACAATTGATTAAGAAACGTACGGAATTAATGCACTCTTAAAACAATAACAAAGAAAGAAAAAAAGAACTTAGCAATATTTTCAAGGCTACAAATAGATAAATAAAAAACGATAACTCTAAACACAGAGAAAGGATAATAAAACGCGGTGTAATTCATTTCAGGAGTACTAAAAAGCCTATAAAGAGCTAATTCAAAACAAAAAGTGGATTCCAAAACTAGAACATAAGTCAAATCAATCGAGGTCGAGAGAAGACGTAATAAGTCACGCGACAGCGTTTTATAAAGTACTGTATAGAAATAAGGAACACCAATATGAATGGAAAGAAAAAAATGTAGAGGTATCTAGAGACGAAACAGTAGAACAAATTAAAGAAGAAGATATGTACTCACAAAAACAGCTACTTAAAAATTAAAAAAGCCCAGAACCAGACGGGTAAACAAACGAAGCCGTGAAAATAGATATTTAATATGATTTTAGATACGGAAATAGTCCCGAAGTAGTGGTGTTCATCGGACATCACATTACTTTATAAAAAAGGAAATCCATTAGATATTGGAAACTGTAGACCAATTAGTCTTTTGCCTAATATCTACAAATTTTTCGCAACTGTCATATTAAAAAGGATTGCTCAAACAATAGATAATTTTCAGCCAATAGAATACACAGGTTTTCGCTCAACGACTAGCACAATCGACCACATACATATAGTAGAGCAAATAATTGAAAAATATAACGAATCTAACAAAAGTCTGTACTTGACATTCATTGATTACAGCAAAGACTTTGACAGCATTAGCGATAATTCAATATGGACCTCGCTGAAAATGTCAAATGTTGAGCATAAATATATTATCATTATAATATATATTTTCATTATAATATATATTCGCGTTGCACCTTTCGGTGCTTTGTGCTCCCTCTCTTTTGCTTTGATTTACTATTCCCCTGGTTCGCATGGGGCATGAGTGTTTCTGATTCCGGTGCTGGGTCACCAATCAGATAAGGAGCAGGAGGAGTACGCTCTTCCTCTAGGATACATCTCTTTTCCGTCGCCTGCACCATTTCTGGTGCCCTTGGTTTGGGTATACTTTTTGGTGCTGGTGGTGGTGGTGTTAATTTGATACCCTGCTTTTTTGCCATTTTTTGTAGCACCATCTGGTGTCGTAAGACGGGTGTGCCTTGGTGCAGTTGGCACACTTCGGCTTCTGAGCCTTATTGGAACAGTCTGATGTGGGGTGTTCCCCAGTGCACCTAACGCTTCAAAGGGGTCGGTCGGTCAATTTACTGAGGAGTGCCCGTAGCTCTGATAACTATGGCATTGTGCAGGGCAACTCTTACTGGTCCAGGCCTGAATGTGGACATTTGGCATATTGAGAACTTGCTGCACTGCATAGAGCTTTTAAATTTCTCCTTTGCGAGATAATTCAGCTTTAAGTGGAATAGGGTTCTTAGTTTTTTTCTTCCTTGGAGGAATATACCTTGTGAAGGTAGCTGGAAATCCTATCTTTATGAACGCTGCGACTTTTTCCTTACCTGAGGTGTCAGTAGGTAAATTGCCGAACGTTTGAGCGTTGGGTGCGTGGCCTAATAGGTTTTTAAGGATGGCAAAATACTTTGTCCAATTAGGGAAATTTTCCACATCAATTGGGGGGACTTGCCTTTTGCTTGAGGTTGTCTTGTGATATGGAAGACACTGGCACTGCAGCTCTCGGTGACGCCGGTGCTAATACCATTGCCACGTAGCTGGGTGGCAGCTGGGCCTGGGTTAGCTGAGGGCGATGACGGGACTCTTTCCCACCTGCATAGGGCAACATCGCATACGATGTTGAGTCCATCCCCGCTCCGCTGCTCTCCACACCGGTTGGATGCAACATCAAAATCCCTCTTCCGGCAACTGGGGTAGTTGGGAATGTCTGAAGTAGACAGGCGACTGGCGGTGTACAACCACTCTTGTGTCGATTGGTCTGGCGCTCTCTTCGTCCTATGGTTCGGAGGAGTACATCGACTGAGATGATAAGTTTTAATGCGCCGCCAATTTTCTTCACTGTCGTCAGGGGTGGTACGTGGCCTGATAGTTTTAGACCTTTGCGGCTGCGGTAGCATGCTGATGACACCGGAGCGAAACTGCTTAGAATGATTTATGCTCGCTTGCCATGAGGTTGATGGTCTGGACGGAATGTTGCTAATCGGGGGTGAGATCGGAGATCGCTCATGTGAGCAAAATTACTCAACCTTGAGGATGCTCAGCCCACTCTTCGAGTAGCAGCGAGAGCCTAGGTGCTGGTACCAGCAGGCCGCAATCTAAACACTATACACTAAACGAAGTTGTCCAATGCACTATATGTCTTGGATAAATTGTTTTAAACCCTAGCGTCTACTGGGCCCTTTTTCTTAGAAAAAGGGAACACAATGTGCGGGTTCGATAAAACACTTTTCACTTAATAACATTACACTAAGAATGGCGTAAAAAGTGACTTACTGCGTGACTCCTAGTCTAGGCGACTCAAGCGGAGCAAGGGCTCGACGCTTGGTGGAGTTCGCGTCGACGAGCGATAGGGCAATGCTTCCCCTCGCATCGAAAGCGAACTGCGTACTGTCGCTCGGGTATCTCGGAGTACCGTCTCCGTTCGCTACGGCAAACGGGAGAATACAAATTATAATGAGCGAAGCGCCTAACGATGCACTATATATACATAGTGCCACGTATCCCCACCGCAGTCACCGCGTTGCGCGACACGATACATCCATTACACCGCCTCTCGCTACAGATGGTACGAGAAATTAATTTCGATTGAGACAATATTTTTAAAAACAGAAAACAATTAAAGAGAGAATACCATATTGCGGAACGGTAGCTTCGAAGATAAACCAGTTTAAAGTTTTGGTAACTTTGTGTAGTTTGATGTTCAAGTTGATTAAAAACAAAGAAAGTAAAGAAATAATACAACCTTAAATTTAAAGAAAAAAATCTTGGAACTATGTGAAGTAATTTTCTATTTTTAAGTATCGTAATATAATTTTCACGTTTTATCTACTTTAGAAATAGATAATTTGTGAAAATGACATTATTATTTTTTCGTAGTAGTATTTTCCAAAATGATGTCCAGCAGTATTTGTATCCGTAGGTTTTAGTAAATTTCCTAAGATTAAGTAATCATTAACCTTTTGATGTAAGGTTTCCCGAGTCATATCGCTGTTCATGCCCCTTGAATATGGTGGTGGTTAGTATTCATCTTGTCCTTATTATATTTTTTTAATATTTTACCAATGTTTTTAATAATTTCCATAAGACCTTCCTTTTTCCAATAGAGTATTTCAGTACGTTTCTTATTTCCAGGTTGTTTGAACGAGAATGGAGCCCTACATCGTCAACTTTACTTGCTAATAGCTGAATGTACCATCGGTCCTGTTCTTTCTTTTTCTAAGTGCGAGAACATTTTCATTACCTCGTTATACTTTCCAGATATAAACTCTGCCGATTTTTGTAACTTTGTATTTTGATTTGTTGTCCGTTTTTTTCCTAAGGGTGACCGACAGCAGAACACGGTTAATGTTCGTCTTGATTCAGCGTAATGAAATTGGAACCAGAGGCGAAAGCAATATCTTCGATGGAGTTCCTTGACAGATATGTTTCATTGAAGTACTAGGCTTGGAGGTTAAAATCTGAATTCGAAAACGTAGGAATTTGTGCAATTTAAAGTAAAGTAGTGTATCACTCTTTTCGTATACAGGTAAAATTTCTATGTAGAGTATTGTAAAGAAATGGCTTCTACTGTTACGACAGTTGTATTAGAGTTCTGTTTTAACTGAACTTTTCGACAATTTCATAGAAATTTGCTTTCCATACAATTTAAATAGACCTTTCCAGTATGTCGTTGTTTGCTATTTTTGGCTTATGTGAAGTTTATACGTAAACTTCTGTCCTTCTTCTTGACTTATTGAGATTATATTTGTTTTAATTGTTTTAAATTTTGTTATGCTACGCTGACACAAGCGTTGACCGGTGTGCTTGCTGCCGTTGCTGCAAAGCTAACAAAATGTAGTCCAAAAGCTTCAAAGTATTTAAATGCTAATAAAATATTTGTTAATTATAATGTAATATATGAATGAATACGTTATGTAATAACACATTTTATAATTAATAGAATCAGGCGTTCCTTTGCGGAATTCCATTGTATACAGTTCTATAAGATCGTTTAATTAGCAATATTTCGCGAAAAAATCCCCTAACAACCTGCAAGCAAATATGTGAGCGCACGTATAAGCATGCGTAAGGCACCTCCCTCCCTTCCCACACTGCTTGTGCGTGCGCTCTCGTGCACGATCATGCAGACAAA
>JAOCPS010139433.1:0-14896 GCA_025505425.1 Graphium colonna
TGGACGCGTTACGGTTGGAGTCTTCCTCGTTATCGAGAAGGCCTTCGGCCGGGCGTGGTACCAAGGTTTGTTGTGAAAGTTGTTAAACAAACATCTATACCTCACACTTATATGCGGTTAGTGGCGTCCTATTTACGCGGACATAATTTCTATGTCGTCGTCGAAAACGCGGTTTCGGGAATAAGAGGTATCACGGCTGGGGTTTTGCAAGCAAGCTGCCTTTCGCCGATTTTTTGCGTGGTTTACACCAATGACCTCCCCACCCTTGAAGGTCGCCTCGAAAATAGGAGTGGAGCTCACCCTTTTCGCGGACGATTGTGCGTACTTTACGTCATCCCGCAAGGTCGACATAGCTCGTCGCAGAATGCAGGTTTTGCTGGACCCGTTGCCCACCTGGTTGAATCAGTGGAAGGTCGCTGTCAACGTCGGTACGACAGTGACCTTCGTCGGTGTCACCTTCCACCAGGTGTCATTATCCGCCCAAGTTAGAGTTCCGTGGTCGCACAGTTGTGTGGTCGGCCGCGGTCAAATACGTCGGGTGTACTATTGACCGCAGAGCGCTAGAGCTGAGCGTGTGGTCCTTAGGTCAGTACTGTCATCACACCTGCAGACCCGGATAAACATCGTGGTCTACAAGACTTACGTGCGTGGTTACAAGACTTACATGGTACGTTTTTATTTCGGTGCGACAGCGCAATAGACTCAAAGCGCAGCAAAACCTTACACTGCGAACAACCGTGGAGGCAGGGTGCTATGTAAGGAATGACCTCATCAGGTGTGATCTTAAAATAGAGAACATAAAGCAATTTATAATCCGTATTGCAAGGGCTTTGTTTGGTCGTACGGATAACGGGCCGCACGACAATTTAAACAACTTTACCCCGCTCCACGCCCGTCCATACCCACGAGAGCTATTACGATCTGACGAATCGTAAATGAGTCCCGCCGGCTAACGCTTCTCGTTTGCCGGCGTAAGTTTATCACTGCTGATAATACGATCAGCAGTGATAAACTTACGCCGTAATTGTTTTTACGTAATTATTTTACGTAATTTCATAATTTATGGAGGCTAAAGTAACACTTTCGCTACCTGTGGCTGAATCTATATAAGGTCAAATTCTTATTGCCCGGGAGCTTTACCCCCCGAGACCCTTAGGCCGAGTAATGGCGATAACTCCGAGACTCGATGCCTTTGCTGCCCGTCGCAGGGGAGAAGACCCTGGATGGATGGATGCTTCTCATTTAAAATCGTATATCTTATTAGATCCTCCTTCGGTAGAAATTAAGGAAACATATCAGATGTGTACATAATTTAACGAAAAAAGCATCACTAGTTGAACTTATAAAGTTATAACAAGTTTTTTTTATAATCATCACTGATGTCTGCATTAAAGAAATATTATTAATTATTATAATTTACGATGCTGTCTAATTTCATATCCTATTTATACTTATGCATAAGTATTTTCTTTGTTTCTTCGACAATTTTTTCTCCAGTCTTCTGAAGCACATAGTTTGTATCAGATCCAGCATTTTTCGGTATAGTGGTTGCCTTAGTATTGTTACGCGTTGCATTACCTCTGTATCAGTGCCCAAATAAACTTGATAAGATCAAAATGGCAATGTAGACATCGAATAACATTGTGTCTGTTATACACACATACCCATTAAGGCATGTTTATTTATTATTACCGAGCAAGGCTTAGACAGCTTAATTTCTTTAACCTAAGTGAAGAATCAGCAAGGGCTTACTTTTCCATTATATCTTTTTATCCATGACAAAATTCTTGCTTTTAGTGTTGGTGAGTTAAGGTTTTTCAACGTGTAAAAAACTGAAATATGGTGCATTGTAAATTATAATTTTCTATGTATTTTCATGGCAGACTATTATTTTATCAGACCATAATTCATACCTTCAAGTTCATTTTATTATGAGTTTTAAAAGTAAATTAAGACGCAAGTACGATGGGGCAGTTTACATTAAATCGTTGATAGGCCTAGCTCACGTCACAGACAGGCTCAACTTAGACTTTGTTTCGACCACGTTTTGTGAACACAATTTCGATAGATATTTCATGTTGAAACCAACTGTATTTAAATAATTCAACCATAGTAAGAGCCGCCTTTTAACTAACTTAGTTTTTTTTAAACATGGTATTAATTTTTAAAAAAATAAATATTAAATGCATAAATTTGGGCAACTGTCGACGTCCCTGTTCCTAATGTTATGTTATTGCTATTTCTCGGTTGTATCACAAGTAAAACAGACCTATTATTGTTATATTTTTTTCACATTTGACGAGGTTGATGTTTAATTTAACACATCAAAAAGTAAATAACAGAGAGAATAACAAAAACATTTATTATGTATAGTGATAAAAGCTTACGTAATAGCGACACAGCATCAGATTACGTCTCGTATTTTCAGAAATGTCCTTCAAGTTTGTAGCCTTAAAATGTAACATAAATAATGTTGTTTCTATTTCAATTTAGGTTTTTAAATCAAATATATATTTCGTTATAAATAAAATATGTTATGTCGTTCAACAATTAACAAACTAGCATAAGTAATTATCATATCAAGGAAATTACTGAGCGCGATGTTTAATGCATTTCGTTTAATAATTTAACTATGACTTTGCGTTTAATCGCAATTGCGAATAGAATTTTAAAACAATGAAATATTTCTAAGGAAATTCTGAATGTCAAAAAAAAATTTTTAAATTTTTTTTAGTTACTTTGCATGTTTGTACTGCACTGTGCCATAAATACGGGTAAACCTTTGATGTGATAATATAACAAATTATTTTACGTCGTTAGCTATTAATTATCACAAAGTCATGTTAATAAACAATTCGTTATATTGCAACTCAGTGTGTTATCAAATTAACGATCCGTTACTAAATGCTCATTAGAGTGCCCATATTTTTTGCTATTTGTGAATTGTAATATATTTCTATTTGCCTGTAAATAACTATATTTATGCTTCTATTCATGTTCGGGATTCGCTTTACATTTATGTCAAAGTATTTAAGTAATAACTAATATCCTATAGATGTCTATTCATACCGTTCCTTTAATATAGATTATTATTAAAGATTATAACCAAACCATTGCGGCTAGCTTATCTGAAATGAGCAAAGTTTTACTATAAATAAATACACCACGCGAAGTTAGCCTTTATAGTATCGATAACTTACATTCGCTTTCGTGCACAATTTCATCCCAAAAATATGTATATCATATGTAGTCATATAACCTGCGATGATATTTTACGAAATCGTTTCTTGGCTTTTATGAATTCAAGGATATAAACATGGCTTTAAAAACATATAAAATAAGATGAGTAGATATTTCGTCCTTATACGATGGCAAATTAGCTGAGAATTTTGTAAAGTTGATTTCGACAAATCCGTTTGCGAAAATGGAAATAATTTACACTAGATTTTTTTTTTAAAAAGGAAGACAAACGGGCAGACGGTTCACCTGATGGTAAGCGATTTCGCTGCCCATAGACACTGACAACATTCAGAGAGTTGCGAGTGCGTTGTCAACCTAGGATCTTTAGGTTTATTGGATAGGATTGGGTTGGTATTAAGGATTTGGAGGGGATATGAATAGGAAAAGAAAAGGGTAGACATCCCCAAAAGTCATGCATACTTTATTTTATGCTGACAATATAAAGGAGTTCCAAACCTAATTTCATAACCTTTTTCATTTATTACCTAACGATGCTCGCCTTTCACAGCTTTTGCTGCAATTTTACGGCCACGCTCGTCCGGGGATGTACCACCGCCTTTTGTAAAGTCCGCATAAAATAAAGTATGCATGACTTTTAGGGATGCCGGATGCCCATGTCTACCCTTTTCTTTTCCCACTCCTATCCTCGCCAAATCCTTAATCTCGACCGATCCTATCCAATAAACCAATTGTATCCAATTTCCCAGGATGACAACGCACTTGCAACTCTCCGGATGTTGCGTCTGTCTATGGGCGACGGGATCTCTTACCATCAAGTGAACCATCTGCTCGTTTGTCTTCCTTTCCATAAAAAAAAATGCAAGGAAAAATTAGCATGCCATGACCTAGTGCCGGAAGCAACCGGTACGGAAATGGAAGTCTAGACTCCCTTTCCAACCGTGGATGACGACGGCATCACCGAAGTCCTCTGCCGACAACGGCATCAATAGCTTGAGAAAAATATACGAACGCAATATCATTGTAAGGTTGAAAAAGCATGTATTCTCTAACAACCTAATCCTAGATGGGCAATTCAAGTTTTGACCCAAGCGCTCTTGCCCTTTAGCAAATGCATTGCCTCGCGGACGAGGACTCAGTAGCTCCAAGAGGCAAGAGGCTTCCTAAACGGTGGGTCGTGTCGCTTTGCCGTCTCTTTAACGGCATTTTGCGCACGGCCCACTATCCATCTATCTGGAAAGCCGGCAAGATCATAGTGCTGTCAAAATCGGGAAAAGACCGTCGACAACCGGCGAGCTACCACCCGATCACACTGCTACCGCACATCGCAAAACTGTTCGAGAGGCTGCTGCTATGCAGGATAGTACCACGCACATCCTTGCGAAGGGAGCAATTTGGTTTCCGCAGCGGCCACTCGATCACGTGTCAGCTCACCCGCGTGCTGCATTATCTTGCGGCCCAGTACAACCGAGGCCGCATGATAATGCGGCATGCGGGGCTGGTGTACAAACTCACCTCAACCAGCATACCACCTACGATTGTGCGGTTGGTAGCGTCCTCCTTAGAGGGCGTAGCTTTGTCGTGCAAGTTGACGATGCCCTGTCGACAGCACGAAAGATCGAAACCAGCGTTCCGCAAGGAAGCTGTCTATCGCCACACCTGGACGCGATGTACACCGATGACTATGATAAGGATGGGATGAGGACGTACTGGCGCTTTACGCAATGCTACGTAGGCAGCGAAAAAAATGCAACGCCAACTAGACCTCCTGCCTGATTGGTTGGATAAATGGCATATGTCTGCCAATATTGACAAGAAGTTTGCCATCTACATCAGACGAATCCAGACCCAACCAGCTGTGAAGCTGCGTGGTCAGGTGATCAACAGCTCAAACGTCGTGACGTATCTTGCATGCCGGATAGATTGCACGCTCCGGATGGTTCCACAAGTGAACCATTTGGTTCACCAGGCGGGCGCTGCGAGAGCCTTGCTCAGACCTGTCCTGGCATCCAAGTTACCGTTGCGAACCAAATTATATATATGTACTATGTACGTTCGCGCCTGAATTACGCAGCTCCAGCCTGGTACAGTCTTGTTTCTGAGACTGGCAGGTGGAGGCTAGAGGCGCAACAGAATATCGCGCTACGAGCAAGCGTGGGAGCACAACGATACGTACGGAATGACGTTATCGCGAACAATCTTAGAGTTGAGCCTATATCGAGGTTCGTAGCCCGTACAGCGCGTCGTATGTACGACCGCGCAGACAAAGGGCCAAACGAACACCTAAAGGACCTCGCTCCTTTTCACACCCGTCCGCCCGACGGACGCGGATTCCCACGGTAGCTCCTGCGGCTGCTACAGAAGGAGAACCCCTGAGGCAGCCACAGGTCGCTTGCTTGATATCATCATCACCGAAACGTGATCATAGGTATACAACCAGCCCTGTGCACCGCAACAGTGGTTAGGGTTGGGCCATCAGGCCCTGAACTAGCTCGCCATTGCCAGCTCGAGCAGTGCCCAAGAAACGGGCACACAACCCGCAACTCCACTCCAAAAAAAAATGCATTGGCTCACAGAACATATTCTTGATGACTTAAATTGTCCCAAACCGATATCTACGGGAGCCCTCTTTTTTGACGTCGCAAAGGCATTCGACAAAGCACGGCACGAAGGCTTGATTTTTAAGCTTTACGCTTTAAAAGTGACAGATAGGCTTGTGCACACCATACAAACCTACTTGCTGAACCGTTGCTTCCGATTTCGTGTCGTAGGTACCCTCCCCTCAAAACGCCCCATAAAGGCAGGAGTCCCCCAGAGCCCCGTATTTTCACTCCTTCTTTTCTCGCTCTACACGAGCAACATCTCGAAAGTCCCAAATTTCGAAATTGCACTTTTTGCGGATGACACAACTCTCTTCTGTTCCCACAGATCAATCATATGTATGTCGGCCTACCTCCAACGCCTGGCTAATTATCCCAGCAATTGGTTTTGTGACTAGAGGATAGAAGTGAATCCCGAAAAAAGTATAGCAATACATTTAGCAGCCTAAGCTGCTTCCTAGTGAAGTGTCCAACTTCCATATCAACCCAACAACTTACTGCAACAGAAAACTGAGGCAGATTTCCAACTTCGGCCAATCAATCTCCCAGGAAAGGCCGGTTAGATATCTTGGTGTAAAATTCCAAGCTAATATGTCATTCACCACCCACATCAACAACATTAGAAAAAGAGCAGCCTACGTCTCGGGCAATATGTGTACTTCCCATAATAGCGTATGGAACTGCCCACGCATATCCCAGCACTCTAAATAAACTGTAAATGGTTCAAAATAAATTCATATGCAGGGCGACCGGAGCCCAGTGGTATCAGCGCAACATCGACCTGCGCCGCGATTGCAGAATCCCGACATTGCGTGAATTCTTTAAAAAAGCATCGGAAACGTTATTTCCAAGGGCCGAAAACCATGTCAACCCTCTGATGGCAAAAGTTGCAAATTATCAGTCTGATCATACTAAGGTAGACAAATTTCCCAAAAAAAGACCCAGACCAAGAAGGGGACCTAGGTGATCAGGACCCACCGTCGAAGGTCAAGTCAAATAACACTACACATACATTTAGCAGTATCCCACAAGTCATTGTAGATTGACCTCGCCTCAAAGAGCCCGGCGAAACGCTTCACCCGCGTTCCACGGTGGTTCTCACCGTCCCCAGCATCCGACCAATGACAGTTAACGACAATTGTGATCTCGGCCCGCAGCCGGTTCGCGATCGTCCGTAGTGACAAACCCCATTTTTGTCAATTCAGGCATGTCTTCATGCGCGACTATATTAGTGTAGAGTCTTCAACTCGGGGAAACATAGAATTTCCACGGGTTCTATTGCCCGATGAAGCAATGTGTTAACATTCCATATTTATCGTTTTGTCTACTAAATATCAATTTTGTTTACACCTCGACATTAGGGGTCTTTTTTGTTAATTGACTGCTCATCTATTCATTTTTGTCAGAATAAAGGACATCTTTGTCTATATCGTTCTCAGCGTTCAAATAAACTATTTATATTAAAGAGGCAGTTTATATTTAAAACTTATCACGTTACATTGTTTAGACAAATTATTCTAACTTCGGTCTTACTGTGTTCTTACCTTACACATTTATTTATTATTTCATAATTAAAGAAAACTTTATTATTTTGCATTTATTTTTCGTATTTAAAGTGGAAAAACTTAAGGGTAAGATTAGATATATAACATCTTATTAGATATAAGGATATCTGTCAATAGAAAGGAATTAAATGGTGGTTGACTGATATAGTGTCATGCTAGAGCTAAATAGGCTCTTTTCTATGAGTGACGCTGCATGTAACAATCGTGTAAATGTGTTAACTAGCACAGAGACATACTTGATAAGAGCATATCCGTGCATACATTAATCGAATCATGCATGCATGTATATACTGTATATTTTTTATGTGCTCATTAGGTCTTAAAAACTTATGTCACCGATAGCATCATATATAGCAAACCTGATTTTAATATGTAATTTTGGAGACAAAAATCTTAATATGGATATGCAATGTAATCACATCTACCAGTTGATGGAATACAAACAAGCTTCATTCTTTATTTTATTCTTAGCATCTCTTGCATCGTAATATATGTTACCAAATATATTACAATCAAGCTCATTGTTATATATTTACATAAAATTAGTATAAGGAATAGTCCTTGCGTATAAACGCATAAGACAAATTCTGGACCTCCAATATAATATCCAATTTCTAAGGTAAACATAAGAAATTAGTATTTCGATTACCAAATCATAAATAATATCGCTAACAAAAACTAAAAACTTGACTCCCGTTATCAATCTTCCAGTAAACTGAGGGCAATCAATCTGCATAAAAATAATTCAATGGTCAAATTTAATCTCACTTAAGATATTTCCAATTATACTTGATGGTGAATATTATTGACTAAGCTATGGACTTTGTCGTTTGTAGAAATTGTTTTTATCGCAATTTATTTTTCGCTCTCTAAATTTAGTTAAGGTTTAAATTTAATTTAAAATTTTATGTAACCTTTTCTAAAATCTGTATCAATTTCTATAATAATTTGATTTAAAAACATATATAAATTCAAGCATGGATCGTCGGTCAAGTAATTCACTGTTTTAAATACTTTCTTAAGACTTCTTCATAAGTTAGTTAGTGCTTCCTTCGAATTGGTTCGTTTGTTATGCTAACAAGCTAAGCAACTCCATTACATACTCAACGTTAGTATTTGGCGGATCAATTTTTACACGATACAATACGTTTATTGGATAGGATGGGATCGGGATTAAGGATTTGGAGGGGAAAGGAATGGGAAAAGAAAAGGTTAGACATGGCATCATATACACTTAATTTTATGCTGACTTTTTAAGTGGCTGTGTTAATTACGTGTGCGAGCGCGGCCGTAGAAGTGCAGCAAAATTGTGAAAAGATGTTATGCTCTACCATAAAATTTTTAAAAAATGTTGGCTTCATACACTTAAATTACTTTTAGAGATGTTGAACTTGGATAAAGCCAAAATGGAATCTTTTGGGTAAACCAGGATTATACCTGAACTATAAAAGACTATTTCTATGTGATATTTCAAGAAAATATACGTTTTTGGCTCAAAGACACTTTCAGCAGTTTTGCCCATCACATTCTTTGTCAATACAACAGAGCCGCAATAAGGCATTTCTCTAATGCTGAAATAGATATTTTCCATTCGTGCAGTCATATCGGGCGAATGTCGGTAAATCTTTTTTTATTGCAAGACATCTTGTCAACGTTTGGGACATTTTTATGCGAAAATCTATCGCACAATAAAGTTTCCACACAAAAAGGTACAATCATGTTAAATACTCATGCAATTACTAAAACTTATTTCGATTTTTTAAAAATAAAAAACCGATTTTGAATTTTTTCAATATTTTTTTTGAAATTTACATGTAATTTATACACTTAAAGTACTGCATAATTATTCCATGGAAACATATATAAATGGAGATGGGTTTTATTTTATTTATTACCCCTTCTGCTTTTACCTAATAACATATAAAATTAATATCTTGTAACAGTTTACCATTACCTTCATTGTTTTTTTTAACTCTTAGAAATATATGTTAAGGGTCTGAACCATCAAGATTTGCTAACATCATCGTATCAAATAATTTTTACCATAACTCTATTTCGACCTCAGTAATTAACCGGTGACAATCGAGCCAAATCGAGAAATAGCTCTGTTCTTAATTAATTGTACAAAACATTCTGCACCGCTACAAATAGCTCGTTCAACGGCATATACAACGACAAGTTTAAATGGACCATTAACTGATGTCTATCATAAAATCTCCGGCCATGACATAAAAGCACAAGGCACAATAACAAGCCAAGTTTATAATCTAAGCTTATTTTTGGTAGTTAACACAATTTTTAATAATAAAATGGCTGATAATATTTGAAACAAGTTTTAATGCTTAACATAAAGTTGAGCAGTAGACAAACTTTACGTTTACCCTTATTTAATATTGTAAAAGCTGAATTAAGAATAAAAAAAATTAAAACAATATTCAGTCTCTTGAGCATATAAGGATGGCGTGAAAGTTTTGAAAACAAAAGAACTAATTCTATTGAAAATGTAAGTAACTTAAAGTAGAATATTGAATCAATATTTACAGAAATAAATTTTCGAATAACTTTTTACCTGTATGGTCTTTTTTTAAACGAATGTCAAATGCGCAGATGGTTCACCTAATGTTAAGCAATCCCATCGCCCGTGGACACGTAAATGATTTAAGAGAGGAAAACAACCAAAAAAGTCATGCATAATTTACTTCATCTCTACTGCTGATCTCTATCTCACTGTGGCAGCGGCTTTACAAAATAATAAGAACTTCATTATCCAACCTTTATATATGATAAGAAAGCATGAAGATTATTAAGACTGTGTACAGGTATTTTAAACTAGTAGTTAAAAGCGTGTGCACGTGCGTCTGCATGCATGCGTGCGTGCGTGTGTATTGGCGTGCGTGCTTGCCTGCGTGCGTGCGTGCACGCGTGCGTTCGTGTGTGTGTGTGTGTGTGTGTGTCATTTATAAATATTTTCTTTACTTGGTAACACTTCTTCTTCAATAATTTTTAAAACTTTCCTTTTAAAATTGTTTCTGGTTGTGTTAAAAATATCCAGGTAACGTACTTACTTACATATTTTGTTATATAACACATTTTGCAAGCTATTTGCTAAGGAGTTTTGGGCGTAACGTGTTGTTGTTTCAGCTACAACATATAGACGCGCATGTCTGGTTCGTGCTGTTTGGAGTGTAGAAACGAAGAACTCAAACAAAACTCTTTTGTCATTTGTTTAAAAAAATGACCATACAGGGTCGCTTTTTTTTAAATGAATGACAAATGAGCAGATGGTTCACCTTATGTTAAGCAATCCCATCGCCCGTGGACACATAAATGATTTAAGAGGGGAAAACAACCAAAAAAGTCATGCATAATTTATTTCATCTCTACTGATGATCTGTATCTCACTGTGGCAGCGGCTTTACAAAAAAATAAGAACTTTATTATCCAACCTTTACATATGATAAGAAAGCTCTAAGATTATTTGGACTGCGTACAGGAATTCAAAAAATTGACATGTGCGTGATAATTTTCTTAACGTAACAATGACGTTGCAATATTACGTTAAATTTTACAGTCAATATATTTTATGTTTCCGTAATAAGAATAATAATTATAGATGGGTGATATCGCGGGCAACAGCTCGTCTTATATATAAAAATGAATGCTTTTCTTTTTTCTTAAACTCAAAAACCCCTTGAACAATGTAAACTCTTGACAATAGTCTACAGTTATACAAGTCCTATATAAGCAGATAAATATAGCGCCCCTGTTGACGAATTTATAAATATTCAATAATTTAACCCATTTGGTATTAACAAAACGAAAGCCCAGAGAATAATGTAACTTATGTTCTAAAAAACCCGTAGTTTAATTTGATTGTTGGACTGAAATAGGCCCCGCTTTCAAATGCAGATGAAATACGAAATCTGCATTAGTCTGATTTAAATCTATTTAAACTACTATGAATACTTTTTCACCGCATTTGGAATTAGACAGTTCTATCTGCAGTAATATCGCCTTCGTTTCTTAAATAATTTATGTTCATTCGTATTATTTTATGAAAAAAAATATATTTTTATAAAAAAAAGAAAAAGCTTAAAGTTTAAATCCCTTTTCTTTTCTGTAATATGCGGAGCACACTAAAAGATTAAATAGTAAAACACGATGCAATTGGAAAGAAATATGAAGTCTTTCGCGAAGAACATGGATAATTAAATTTCAGAACCTAATAGAATCGTCTTAAAGACGAGAAAATTATTCTTAAAATAACAAAGTACAGTAACCTTTAATTTTAATTTTCATGAACATGGCTAGTGCAAGACTACGCTACGCCAATTAGAGACATCTTCCACTTATAAAAAATTCATTTAACTGTTTTCTTTAAATTCAATGGAATAGAGGTTCTAATTATATAAAATTTTAACTATCTAATATAAAATATTCATGGAGGTTAGCATAAGAGCAAATAGTTTTATAGATTCACTTGTGAGTATCGGTCAATTCGGCCAAAATCCGATAACTCGATTACTTCCTAACCTTGGATTCTGTTTAGTTGTAATAAATCTATAAGAAATATTGTGTATTAGTCTCAAAGATGTGCGAAGTATATTTCATCTTCCGATATTATTTTGTTAAACTGAAGCAATTTTATTAATTAAAAATCAATGATTCACCAAACAGGTATGACAACAAATATAGTCGTTTATAAATACAGTAATGGATAGCAGGAAGAACGATAAGAAAAATTCATCGACTATAATTTTATGATCTAAGTTGTGTCAGTATATTTTGTGTCTGTATTGTATTTATTTGCTTTATAATCAATCTCCAGTCAGTCATTATGAGATACGCTTTGGTTTTTATTATATTCAAGAACATGGCTCTCCAGGCCGATAAGCTAACAAATTGTTACAACTTTTTCTTATATTTTTTTTAATCCAAAATCAGTTAAATTCGTCATGTTCTATATGACCTAACAAAAGGGAGAATAAGAAAAATTATTTGGGTCTTTAGGCAACTATGGCACGTGGCAGAATTCGAAACACTTCGAACAGTGTATTATGGGCTGGTATAATCAATGATAGATTGTAGTATTCGAATTTGGCGCGGCACATCTAAGTCTTATTTAATTCAAATGAAAAGGGTACAAAGGTCCTTGTTAAAAGCCATGACGTTTAAGCCTGAGATACAGGTTAAATTCCTAGTTCAGGATTCAGGGACTCAAAGTGTTTATAACTGTAATTTTGACATTAAAGATTATTATTATTATATTTTTTATTATTATCATATGTCAAATTCCATATCTTATGATGTAAAATATTATTAAATTCTTTTAAGTCAGAAGCTCATCGTAACGAAAATTTCAAATTTTATACACAAAAGTAAAAGCCATATTGGAATTACATTATTAAGATAAGAATTCTTAAATTGTACAACAGTGAAGAGTTAACAAATTACAATAAATAAAAACCCAAATATAAATTAAAATATGACATCAACTTATTAATCATGAAATGCGCGTGCATGCATATGCGCGTGTTTATGCGTGTGTGTGTGAATGTGTGTGTGTGTGTGTGTGTGTGTGTGTGTGTGTGTGGATGTGTGTGTGCGCGTGCATGTGCATGCATGCGTGCGTGCGTTTGTGCTGGCATGCGTGCTTGCCTGCGTGCGTGCGTGCATGCGTGCGTGCGTGTGTTTGTGTGACGTTTATGAATATTTTCTTTACTTGGTAACATTTCTCCTTCAATAATTTTTAAAACTTTCCTTTTAAAATTGTTTCTGTTTGTGTTAAAAATATCCAGGTAATGTACTTACTTACGTAATTTTGTTATTGTACACATTTTGCAAGCTATTTGCTAAGGAGTTTTGGGCGTAACGTGTTGATGTTTTAGCGACAGCATATAGACGCGCATGTCTGGTTCATGTTTTTGGAGTGTGGAAACGAAGAACTTTAGCAGTTAAATCCCCGCAATCAATACTTTCTTCGCATAGTCCATGTAAGAAAGCCATGTCTAATAACATACGTCAGTTTTCAAGTCTTGCAAGGTTGTAATATCTGCGTAATGCTTCATAATTATCGGATATTTTCGGATGTTAGGTAAAGTTTTGCTGAATCTTTTTTATTGAGTTATTTGTGTTTTTAGTGCGGATTCCAAGCAGTGCTATAGTACTCAAGCATACTTCTTACGTATGATATGTAAACTAGCTTTATATAATTAATATTAGAAAAGGGTTTAGTGACGCGTAAAATGAAACCTAGATTTTTGTAAGCTGAATTTACTATTGAATCTGTATGATGTGAGAAAGTCAGTTTATCATCTATTGACACTCAAAGATCTTTCACGAGAGATCTTTCTTTACGAAGACTAAAATGGTTAATTTTGTAGTCAAACTTCATAGGCTGCTTCTTCTTCGTAAACAATACGCAATAACGTTAACATCGATATAATTATCACTTGAGTATGTCTCGAGCCACTCAAGATCAGTTTGCAAATTTTTGCAATCGGAAGTATTTGAAATTTTCATAAACATTTTGGTGTCATCAGCGTACATAAGAAACTTTGCATAGTGAAAACACTTGCCTTTGCTTTCAATACAAGATCCGTGTCCAGAATGGCTTTGTAGCTAAAAAAACTGCTTTGGTAAATACGTAACGTAAATATGTTAAAGAACAATTGCCTGAATACAAAACTCCAAATAAAGCTTTCGTATATGTCTAATAAAGAGAGCGTGCGGTCATTGAAACACCACAGCTTTTTTTAGTTATGTTTTTTCGTGTTCATTTTAAAAACCGTTATTGTATCGGAACATTACAATGTTAGCAGCAGGAATAAACTATTAACACAAATTAACAGAAGAAATCCTGCACTATCCTATTTAACAGATTTCAAAAACGCATTCTTCCAAAATTTTAAAAGTACAAAATATAAATAGTTCCCAGCAGTGTTGTATTTTTATAATGAAAAGTTTATAATCAGTTTGGAAATATGTCCTTAAAAAACCCTTTAAATATTAAAGTATCACAATATAGATTTAATATTTTTTCGGAACCAATGTACACTTCCGTATTGCCGTAGTTCCAGAACAAAGTTTAAACACTTCAGTAACAATGTTCTACTCGATCCAAATGCCCGACTGACTCTGCCTCCCCCGACATTTTGGCAATTGATCAATGAAGTTAGGAGTCACATTTTTTTGTGTTGGCGCTATAATTTTTTTTACAAGTTAACTATTTGTCACATGTGATAGTCGTATTTCTGTGAATCACGACTATCACATGAAAGAAAGATACAGGCTTCTCCACAATTAAAGATCGCATATGAAAATGTAATCCGCGAATACTTAGAGAAGAATTATATTTCGCCTACAAATTGTAATCCATCCAAAATTTCGTTCCAAAATCCAAAATCACAACGAAGTTACGCGTAGTTCTCGATGGTAGTTGTAAAACCAGCACTGGATTTTCTCTTAATGTCCTATTATATAGAGGTGAAAATCTTCAAGGCTGCTTGTTTAACATAATTAACAATTTTCTTT
>JAOCPS010139543.1:0-14895 GCA_025505425.1 Graphium colonna
GTATATATACATCCATATACATAATATGCGCAATATGTTTGAATCGAAAAATTCTAGTTACCTTAACCTACTAGAGTACGTACATTGCTAGTGAACTTTTGGTATATCAATCTTTTTTATTATAATTAAAACCTTCTATATGAAAATTTTCAGTAAGAAATTAGAAATAAAAGCTTCCAAATAACATACATAATATTCTAAATCAATTCATAACTGAGTTCTGCAACAAACATCAATTTATAAAAATTACTAAAAAGCTCCTCCTTTTTGAAGATGTTTGTTTTCAGTAATTTTCTGGACAAATCCAGTTTACGAATAAAACTAAATAAAAAATACTATAATAAGCTAAAAATACAAGACAGTGTTTGTCTGTACATAAACAAGTCTCAATCCAAATATACAATTTTGACTTTATATTAAAGTACATAATGTTCATAATGCAGTCAAAATTAAAAGTAAAAATTAGTGATATATAACCGTTAATATTTAAGTTATTGGAATGTAACACTTAATATTTAAATTTCAGGTCTCTTAGTCGGTATTGGGGTACTCAGGAACTTAGAAAAGAGAAAATGGGAAAAGAGATTATGGTGGGCGGCAGTTGTTCTCTACTTCTCTCTCATGTTGGCAGGTATCCTTGCCAATATCTTCTGGTATTCACATTTCCAGTAAAAACACATATTTTGGGAAAAATTCCAATGAAGAATAATATGTTATCTATGGTTGAAAAACTTTCAAAATGACTTTAAATACTTTATGGGCTCATTTTACCAAATAATAGACAATAGACCAAAAATCACGCTTGCTTTCTTTGTTTCATATAAACTTAATTCTTAATCAAACTTAAGTCCGTTTTTAAATAATAATGACAACTTGTTAGATTTAGGCGGGAAAAGTGACAGCTGTCTAATAATTTATAAAGCATATATTTTTTTAATTCACTATTTCCTTTGTTTTATTTTAATGTCATTAAATAGTGTTCAATCAAACAAAAAAGGGTATTTTAAAAAGGCGACTAAAATTATATGTATTGAAGTTAACAAGTTGTTATGCATACTTTCCAACAATTTTAAGTTGTTTTTTTTAATTTATTAATAAAGAAAAATTGATACTTGAATAATAAAATCAAGATACCTTGAAATAAGGTCAGTTTTTTCAACTGTAACTAGTAAGTAACAATTTTGGGGTAATTAATAGTAAATTTTGATAAAATATACCATTTTTGTACACAATTTACATTTATATAGCCAATTCTTTGCCAGTTTAATGTTAGTTGTTAGAAAATGCGGTTTTTATGAAATATTTGCTGGCAACACAAAGTGCCTGAAAAAGCCTTGACATAATGTATTATATAAGTGCCTTTTTTATTAGTGTGCTTGTGATTTGAATCTTGTTTGTGTGTATGCATGTGTAGATAAATATTGGTCTGCATTTATGATTGAACTTAATGTTGAATAGTATAATTTAATGAATATGTGGTATTTTATTAATTTTTTGGTGCGATTTTACATCGATATCTGTGTTAATTAAACCCAGTATTTGTAATTTAAATAAAATTTTAAATAATAAAAATTATTTTATTTTAATAATTTCCATCTTCTTTGTCTCTACATACTGGGTATAACATTGTATATTTAATCCGTAATTGCAAATCTGTTGTACTGAAATTATTACTTATTAAATTAAGTAAAAATTGTCGCAGAAATTGAATAAGCCAGAAAGAAATACATTTATTTTTAAGCATTTTTAGAAATTCACATACTATATACAGGACCTTCTCTGAAAACAGACAAATTATTGAAATAATCAATAAAATATACTGTTTTCATTAATTGAAAACAATTTTGCAGTTGTTTTGATACCCACCTTTTTAAATTAACAAAATGTTGTTAAACACAAAAAGACGCCCAAATTGCTTTAATTTATTATGTTTATTTTTTTGTACATATATGAACTGTGTGCTGATAGTATTTATATAATAATTAAATAACTTTAAATATTATTTTTTAAACCAGTATTCGCACAAATAATTGTAAAAAACATTTGTATAGCTCAGTTTTGATGTATTTTAAATTTGTGTTCAGTATGTAATAGAAAAATTTTGAAAAAAAAAACATAGTAAAAAAATATTAGATTACATAAAAATTAATGGAGGTTATCAAAAATTGACATGATTTTAGTATTACAATTAATATTTATTAATTTACAATATTTTTGCTGTACTTTTGTTTGATGTTCAACTAGATTATAATATGAAGCTAAAAACACTCCTGCCATTATTAACTTATTTTTGTATTTCTTATGTAATAAGTAATTTTTAGGTATTTATAAGAAATAATTAAATTGTTTGAAATTACATGCACAGTTGGTTTTCATTTACATATCTGTGATAAGAAAGCGTTCAATTGTCTTTTCATATAGTTATTCTTTGATTAACTATGTAAGTAGATATAACTAAATAAAAATTAGTTTCAGAAATTTTTCTATAAAAATATTTTATACATTATTGTGCTCCTTTTTCTGCATTTATTCCATCCTATCCCTTTATTAGACTTATATCTACTTCAGATAATTTTGGCAGCTACCTATAAAAATATTGGACTATTTATATAGTGTAATTGGTGAGACGCCTATGATATTAAAAGAGAGAACTCAGTACTCAATTGCCATCATATTTATGTAATAAAATTAGGGGCATAGTTTTCAAAGAAATAGATGAAGCGTGGGTACGATGCCGGCAGTGAACAAATGGTTAGCTGGCGCAGTTCATTGTCCTGAAAGTGCGGCCGTGGGCGCCGCGTCCGCTAGGGTGCTCATGGCTCTAGTAAATAATTACTGAACTTTCAATTAAGTTTACTTAATGGTAAATTAATATTTGCTCTTAATATTACATTTATTCTTACATACGATCCCCAAATCTCGAACAATTGTAGGTGACTCGCCAGTCACACTGTATATATATGTAGTTTGATATAATTGAACTGTCTTAATAAGAAGACAAACACAAAAGGCAATTTAAACTTGTATCCGGTTGTAAACTTTAGTTATTATATATAGTATGTTACATAATGTATATATAACACCACTGTCCTTGTTTTAATGTTGGTCCATATTGACCAAACTTTCCTTTGAATGGATCGAGATGCATAATTTTAAATGTGTTCAAGTTTTAATTTAAATAAATTTGGGACAATCAATAACATTGCATTGTTGCTTGAATATTTGTTTCTTACATCTATTTACACTTATTGCCTATATGATTTGCCATCAATTAAACAAAAATGGCTCTTGGAAAATACTTTTTTGGCACTCTCGTAAGATGAGTTTTGAAATATGACACATTAAATGTTTAAATGCAGTCACTGAAATTATGATTTAATTTCTTCCTTATACCTTTTTTTCCTGGTTTAATTCTGGTATTTATACAAACTACATAATAGAAGATTTCCAATTTATATAAAATACAATGCAATGTGATTGGTTGTCCGTATTTTGTTAACTTGTAAAGAGTTGGCTTATGCGCACAGTTTTGTCTTTAAGTGTTACATAATTATTTGCATTATAAGTTCCTCATTGTATTGAATTTATGATTGAAATGTATAATAAGTGTTGCCACTCGTCTGTATGTAATAAATTATAATACTTTTTATCAAATTCTCGTTTTTTATTTCGTCTATTTAAGGTTGATAGCAGTGCTTATTAACAGACCTTAAAAAAGAACGATGAGAACCTCCTCCTATTGGATGTTCTTTTGTTTTTAGGCCTGTTCGCGCGTATAACCGTTTGAGAACTGATTTTTTTTAAATGTACTTCCGAAATGATCTCATAAAAGTTTATGAAAATTCGCTTCAGTGGTTTATTTTTTAGTCAACAGTGAAAATATGTTTCTCAAGTTCACTTTCAAAGCGTTTAAAGGAGGTTTTTTAATTTTATCTCAAAATATTTTTTTAAAGGTATTATTTGCCTTAAAAATTAGTTTCTATGACATATTTTGACATGATTATAGCTTATAAATCGATGAACGCCGACTAAACGCACGAAAAAGCATGACTCATTGCCACGTTCCGCCGAGTGTGCAAGCGAGAACGCGGAGTGATAGAGATGCACAATTGGCCTAAACGTTTTATTTATTACGTTATCACGTAAAATTATCGCCTGTAAAATTACTTCTCACACATTTTTTACAGTTATTTTGATTTAAAACAGAAAGTACAAGACCGCGATCTGAGATTTTTATTAAAAAATATTGGACAAGAACACATCTTTTCAGATAAACTTTTAAAATCGGTTGTTAATTGGTGTAAAAATCGCGGCACATACATAACTTTCTTTCAAATCTGTTAAAAATAGATAATTGTTTAATCAACAACTCCCAATTGGCTTGATCCTTTATCATGTGGATCAGAGGAAAACAAATTTCGAAGAGGTGCGTATGCGGTCTTGCTGGGATGGTTAGGAGATATACGGAACATAAATATTTCCGGAAGGATTAAAAAAAACTGGTCTTTATTACTTAATTCACATGGGCGTATATTGAGAAGGGTCGGGTGGGCCGTGCCCATCTCTGCTTGGTGTAGTCCCCACCCCAGCATGGTCTAGTGCCCACCCTGGAAAATTACCCTACATAGGCCCATAAGTGTGCATCATCATCATCATCATCATTAGCCTTTGCATCTATTGCAGACGATTTACGCGTTGCTTGAGACAACGTTTCTAATGACTATGAAGACCGATACATAAACGGCACGATCTTCCACAATTCAGACATAAGAATAAGGTAGAGGCTTCATCGCGTTAGGTCCTGCGCACCTTTCTTTTCGCCAATACCTCAAATCGCAAAGATCTCTACCGTCCACAACACGCTTACCCATCTCTATCATCGGCAAGAGTATCCCGGACCTGGTGGTCAAATTTAAAGGCTGTCAAGTTTCGCTTGACACAGTCATTAAAACGCATCATCGGCCTCTCCACGTTCCTTTTAGCATACGCCACTGCGCCAAGCAATACACGTCTAGATGTTCTAGAGGAATCCATCCGATGCACATGCCCCAGCCACCGCAAACGTCTCTGTTTGAGAAGAGCAGTCAGACTGGCTAGGTATGCCAATTTAGGAACCCTCTGGTATGTTACTTTGTCCTGCCAAATAATGCCAAGGATGTTGCGAAGAATGATTTTTTAAATTAATTATCCGTTGTGGGAAACTAGTGCAATGAGATCAAGTATAGATATTAAGTATTTTTAGGGATCCGTACCTAAAATACAATATGTATAATAACGTACAATTCGGCTTTCGAGCCAAACATTCTTACACTTATCAAGTGCACCGCATCACGGAGCATATAATAGCCAAAAGGCAAGCAGTTTCCCATACAAGAGCGCTTTGTCTCGATGTCGCGAAGCATTCGACAAAGTCTGGCATAACGGGCTTATATACACGTTATATGAGCTCGATGGACCCGATCGTTTCGTATGCATAATACGACACTTCCTTAGTGTTCGAAGCTTCCGCTACCGCGTAGAGGGAGTATGCTCGACTCCACGTCCCGTCCTTGCAGAGGTGCCACAAGGTTCGGTCCTCGGGCCAACTATTTTCATTCTTTACACCAATGACATACCGCGTATTCCATGTGTAGAAAAAGCCCTATTCGGAGACAACACTTGCATCTTCACATCAGGCTCTCAAGCTGATGTTATTATCAAACACCTACAAATTACTGCCAATAACCCTTGGTGACTGGTTTTGGAAATGGCGTATTGAAATAAATCCATCCAAAAGCGCGGCACTATACTTCACCCGCGAAAAGCGAGTAAACTCCCATCAGTCACACTCATGGATAGTCCAACCCATGGGGGGTTAACAAGACCAAATATTTGGATGTCGTTCTCGAGTATAAACTCAGCTTCGTCCCGCATATAACTCGCGTTAGAAACCGGGCGGCTACTTCGTACTAGGCCGTCTATATCCCCTGCTTACTGCTAAATCAAAGATGTCGCTACAGAGTAAGGTGACAATTTATAAAGTTGTTATTCGCCTCGTTATGACTTACGCGTGTTCGATGTTCGCATACGTAAGTCTGCGACAGATAGGTCGGCGTTGGGTCATTCAAAATTGATTCAGGAGTAAAGCCATGGGAGCACCCTACACATCGATCTAGAGCTTCCCACCATTTCTCAATTCCTGAATGACCCATCGCGCGACCCGCCGCCACCCACCGAATCCATTAAACAGGTGCTTGCACCTGTAGGTCAATTCCGCTCGGTACGTTTGGGCGACATGAGACCCGTAGGCCGCGGCACGCGTTAGACCATCTCGATGATGAGACAACACTGAACGCACCAGAGTGCGGCATAACATATATACTAGATACCACCGCGTTGCAGGCGGGTTCTCCTCCGATAGAGACGTTGCTTTTGGAGTTTCTTCCGCCATCGCTTCTTCTCCCATCAGTAACGTACCCCGAAGCAGTAGCAATGTTAGTTGTAGCCTTCCCCGTAGGTCGATAATAGCAACCGATCGAGCCGATAATGGCAACCGATGGAGCTGATAATAGCAAAGGCTTGGCCCTCACAGGCGCCCTTGAGTCAAAATGCTAAACGCGAATTGAGCGCCAGTCCAAGCCGAGGCTCCCTCTCGGGGGCCCTTAAGTCTAAGCGCTCCATGGAGTATCTACCGAAGCACCTAGAACTCGATGGCGGCCCGAGCCGAGGTTTATTTAAGGAGCCCTTGAGCTAGCCACCCACAAACGAGGTCTAGACCAGGAAGCTTAAGTCCGTCGGATCTGCAGAGGCCCTTCTGACCAGTGTCAAAAAAACAGCATATGGCAGCTTGTAAAAATAAATTGCCATATGAATATAAATACTTCGATTATGGTAATACATATAACATTTTGATTTTGAGGTAATAAAAATTAATACTTAATTTCAACCTCCAAATATTACACTAAATAGTATTTATTAAATATAAACGAATAAATTTTATCATTTAAATTATAGAATAGCTTTGATGTAATTTATACTATTTTCCTAAATTAATGTGGTAAATAATAAGTACAAAGAGATGTTGTCTTTGTACTTATTATTTATTATTTCTTAGCTTAGATCAGCTTAGGGATTTTCATTGAAAAAATAGTATCGATATTCTTTTCGATATCGTACACTGTAGTATTGTATCAATCAAGGAACTTAGAGTCAAAAAAAAAGTTTGACTCTAAGTTCCTTGGTATCAATACTTTACATTATCATAGACATGTATCGATATTTTCTATATAACAAAGAAATTTTTATTCGTATATATAGGTAATCTATAATATTAAATCAGATTGATATAAGTAAAAACAACAAGGGTAAAGAATGAAAGGAAATAGTAAAAAACAATATTATACAATAATTAATACTAGCCCTGTCCTTACGAATAGTAGGAGTAACGTTTCTTTCATTTTCGAATATTAATATTGAAAGTTGATTATGAAATTAGTAGCTTATTTATTTTCATAATCAAATGATTTTATTAGTATATTTCATAATCAGTCTTTTTTTATTAGTCTATACTGTCCCACTAATCGGCAAAGACCTCCCCCAAATCCCTTCATGTATCC
Source organism: Graphium colonna (assembly GCA_025505425.1). Classification (NCBI taxonomy): domain Eukaryota; kingdom Metazoa; phylum Arthropoda; class Insecta; order Lepidoptera; family Papilionidae; genus Graphium; species Graphium colonna. The sequence continues at coordinate 7,596 of JAOCPS010139543.1, forward strand.
CTGTCCTTAGCCACCTCGGGAAAACAGGCCTGGCGCTCATCCAAATCGTCTTGCCATCGTTTCCTCAGCCGACCTCGGCGGCGTCGTTTCTCTATTGGTACCTATTCTGTGGAGATCTTTGCCCAACGGTCAGAGTGCATACGACTAACGTGACCCGCACACTCTCATTTAAGTTTTGCAGACTGTATCCTACGTCTGTTACTTCCGTCTTTGTTCTGATGACGGTGTTACGTATCCAATCAGCCTTTTTAATGCCTAGGATGTTGCGCTCCATTGCTCGTTGGCAAAAGCCAAGGCGGAACTTTTGCTTTTGCAGGTCTGAGCACCTTAAGTTAGGATGGGGAGGATACACATATCGATGAGCTTGCGCTGCAGAGAGATTGGTAGATCTCCCTTCATTAACTCAAAAATCATTCACCACTGAAAAAATATTAAAAAATAAAATAGCGAGTTTATTGGAGAGAGCCAGGAGTCACTCTTTGGCTGCTGAGACGAAGATACACTGTAGGTTACTTATATACTATGTAGTGCAATAGTGAAACTTTCGTAATTGCGAAGGCTAGTGATTTGATGGTTCGGGGCTTTACGATTTATTTTTACTTAAGTTGTCAGTGAAAGTGTGTTCTTTAATTTTTAACGATATTCAATAAATCGTATGAAATGTATCGATTGTCTTTATCGGTAAATCGGCAGTATGAATCGACAATATCGGGTGGAGGTGATATATCGTATTCATGTATCGATATTTCATAAAATATCGATACATATCGTGCACTCCTACCTACTAGATCAGCTGTCATACGGACAGGGTGTGAATGTGTGAATCAACTCGACTACCGTTTCTTGTTTTATTGTCTTATTCAGTCTCATTAAAGTACACTTTGTCAGTGAACAATGTTTCTACTGATAAGGCAGTTTTTTATTTACCGTCACATTTGAATTGATTGCAAATAAAATTTATGTGATTGAAGTTTTGCGGTCTCGTGAAAATGAAGTTCTCGTTTAACACGTTTGTATTCATATTTACCATATCCATTAAGGAAATTTCGCTGCGTTCCGTCGAAGAAGAAGAACCTTTCCTTAGGGCACCCGAATATACACACTATGATGATTTGGTTAAGTTATTTCACAAATTAGAAGCGACGTATCCGGAACTAGCTAATGTTTATTCTATCGGAAATTCTGTTGAAGGACGTCAATTACTAGTGCTACAGATAAGTGAAAGTGTGAAAAATGTGCACCCAGAGCGACCGGCTTTCAAGTATGTTGCCAATATGCATGGCGACGAATCTGTTGGACGACAACTGATGGTCTTTTTGGGGCAATATCTTTTGATAAATTACGGTAAAAATGATAGAGTGACGCGGCTTGTAAACACCACAGATATACATTTAATGCCTTCCCTGAACCCTGATGGATTTGAGGCAAGCAAGGTAAGCATTTTTTTCTTCATTTATTTTACTTTTACAGGCATTTTGACATAATTAGTAAAATTAAATATTATGTTCCCAAAATTACAATTAACTATAAGTATATACTAGAACACCTTTCTAAAAATTTCAGGCTGATCATCTGTCACATGTACATTTATTTGTTCATTAACATTCTTTATCAATTAAAAATAGGTAACTTTAATATATATCTGAACCTAAGATTTTTACTTGCAGATAACTTTAATTGATAGAGAATCTTTATTTATAAGACACATGTAATCCAAAATTTGGCAGAAATAATTATTTACTGGGAAAAAAATGTATAAATTTTGTAATTTGTATGGAGCACAGACATTGAAGAAGCGATGATTGCTTTATTTACTTGTAAATACTCTTAATTTATTCAGAATTGAAAAAACATGTGTAAAGGGAAATGGAATGAAAAAATATGTTTTTGTGAAAGGAATAGGAAAAATATGAGAATATTTATTTACTACATACCATAAGAATTCACCATTGCTTTTGATATATCGCTAGATAAGTCACTGATACATATTTGTGTATAGTTATTTCATAAATACTGTGCAACCTTTTTGAACACAAATTTTTCATTGTTTATTAAAAATTAAAACTATCTTTTTAACTAACAATTAAAAATAACTTATTATTCACCATTCACATGTTTACTATTCGACACAGAAGTAGACATTAATTATTTTTCCACTTCCGGTCAAACATTGTTTTGTCAATTTTAATTAAAAGCGCATTCCGAATACTTTTGTATATTAAAGTTCAAAACTGTTAATTTGCAAATAACAAGAATATTACAGATATACTACTGTGGCATCCCAATTGCATGTGGTACTAGTCTGCCCTACCCCTAGAGTGCATTTTAAAATCAAGTGGAGTAAAGGTCGAGTGTACTAGTGGAGCAAAGGGGCTACAAGCGGGTTTTCTGGCGGAGCACACTTAAAAATAGTAGATTATTTAGAAAATTTGATTATTAATAAAAAAAACTAGGTTGACAGTTGATAAAATTTAGCTTTTAATATAGCAAAAATGTATGAAAGATTCACCTTGTTTTTAACGTCGACTGAATCATTTTGTTTTACTATGTTTAACTGTGTGAATTTACTTATTTATTTATTTTTTTGCATTTTCATTATTACTTTTCCCCCATATTTTGGATTACACATATCTCAAAACTAAACATTTTCTATCAATTAAAATTATTTGCAACATAAAATCTTAAGTTCAGATATTTGATAATTTTACCAATTTACAACATGTAAATTTATATTATCGGATATTTATAAGAAAGTAAATGGAAAAGTTGAGGTTCATTCTGTTGTTATATTTTTTGAATTGTGTTAAATTTTAATATCTTTATTTACAATTTACATTTTTCATATATTCTAAATTTTAAACAAAAATGTCATGCAAAATGGAACCTAATTTCATATGGGCAAGTAACAATTTAAAATGTTATAATTTAATAGTAAATAAACTAAGATTGCACACTTGGCACATTGGTTGATAAGGAGATATACCGTAAAACAAAATCATATTTTAAATATGTCTAACTGTAGTAATTTATTATATCTTACTATATGATAGCTTAAACTAATTTAAAAGAAATCTATGTATCTATTAATTTGTAATTCACCTAAAACTATGCCCCTAATTTTATTACATAAATAGGATGGCAATCGAGTACCAAGTGCTTTCCCTTAATATCAAAGGTGTCTCACCAATAACCCTGTATATATTTCCTTCACCAACAAAATACACATTACTACATGAGTTTAGGTAAACAAATAACTACAAGATATCTTAAACTAAATGGTATCTTAATCATAGGTGAAATGATATGCAAGAATTACATTATCAACTACAACTTAATAAAAAAAAAAAACAATTTTATTACAAGTTGCACCATAAGCATTTAAAATTAATGAATTTAATGCTATGTTAAAAATAGTGAGCCGATGAGCCGTGGTAGCTCAGTGTCCGGGCGCTCGCCTTCAATTCTCTTTACTCGAGGCGAACCTGAGTTCGATCCTCGGTACCAACACCAATGAAATTGGTAATTTTCTAATTTCAATTTTAAGTGCTAACTTACCATGTGCTCTGCGATGAAGGATAACATTGTGAGGAAACCTGCATATCTAAGAAATAATATTTCTAAGATATGTGAAGTCTGCTAATACGCACTTGGGCCGCATTGTGGAATGCGTGTGATGGACTATGCCCAATACCCTCTATCTTTAGGAGGCCTTTGCTCAGCAGTGGGACAATATAAAAATAAGCTTACTTTTTTAAAAATAGCAAACATTTATATACAGAATACAAATGAAAAAGGTTAGTATAAAAAAGAAAAAAAGAAATAGTAAAGAGGAAAGGAGAACTAACTAACTATATTTAATTGATAGATAGATAGATTTCTTGATAAATAATTTGTTTAAATTTTTTTTAACTATCATTTAGTAATATATAATAAATTACTACAGTTAGACATAATTAAAATATGTCTTTATTTTACGGTACATCTCCTTATCAACCAATGTGCGGAGTGGGCAATGTCAAAGACACCAAAGTGCTTGCATTGATCTGTTGCATATCCTAGGGACGAGAACATAGGTCATAGAGTGATAAGAATGTACTAAGTCTGTTATTGCTTATATTTACTTTTATTATATGTCTTATCATAAAATACTTTGTTGACAAATTAATAGAAAAATATGTAATAATATTGACAGAGTTCAGATGCTGTGTTATCTTGTTGGAAATATTTGCTTTCTATTACAAACCTATTGTGGGTATGGTCAAAATATTTTTACTATAAAACCTGTTGATTTGTTTAAATATACATTCACCTATACCTAAAAGCTTTAAAACTAGCCAGAACATATACCAGATTTATCTATACATAAGAATATATTTTTTTTTAATTTTTTTACACAGATGTTTTGTGCGATAAACATACAGGAGGTCAGATTTCTTAAAAAAATTGGTCTTTACTGCTGTTATAAAGACAGTTATTGTTTTTAAACAACAAAGAAACGAAAAAACAAGCAATTGGTAATGAAATAGCCTTCTTCTACCCAAAATAAATCTGTTACCACCTCTTACTCACTTCCACCCAATAATTTACATTCTAACTTCTAATCTACCACCATATTAATTATTGTCTAGTACTTGTAGAGTTAAAAAAATGTGTTTATATAGAGTATTTTAATATTTAAAAGTGCCATATTATATTTGATTAAATACACTTTTACTACTCTTGAAAACAATGATTATCTCATAAAAAATACCACTTTTAAAATTTATGCTAATTTCTGTTACACATTGAAATATCAAAATGTAAATTAGCATTAAATAAAATTACTGCGATAGACATTCTAATGTTCTTACATTTTAATGGGAATTACCATAATTTTGAATTATGTGTGTGTGTGTGTATGTAACAGAATCATTCCGAAGGGCGGAATAAAATTTTATGAAGTACTTTGTGTTCAGGTACACTGGCTAATTTCGATTTGCTAGTTTACCCAATCTACTGTATAAACAACTGTATAAACAAATATCACACAGACTTATCGACAAATATATTCACAGGAAGGAGAATGTGAATCCCTACAAGAATCCGCAGGCAGAAACAATGCAAACGGAGTTGATTTAAACCGGGACTTCCCTGATCAATTCGACCGGAATCGCTCGAAGGACGATGCCTACCTGTACCAGGGTAGGCAGCAGGAGACAGCTGCCTTGATACGATGGGTGAAGGGAAAGCAGTTTGTGCTGTCCGGCAACTTGCATGGCGGTGCTATAGTGGCCAGCTACCCCTATGATGACTCCAGGTGAGGAAACTTGTTAGATGACAGTTGCCTTTTATCGATAAACTGACTGTTCTGTACGTGCTGTGTGTCCTTCACAGTGTCATACTCAGGCCAATTAGGTGAGATACATTTAAAACACAGAATTGCACAAGAGTAGTATCCAGTGGCACCACACTAGGTAAGCCTGTCCTGTGGTTGCCATTTGCGATTACCATATCAGATTAAACAATTTGGTCAGTGGAAACACTAAGTTTAAAGAGATTAATTCTGATGCCTATTAACAACAAATTGAATAGATGGTATGTGTTCAGTTCGAAGCCTTATCATCGATATAACGGCTCTTCTGCTAAGGTGTTGCTTGTTGAACCACGGGAACCAAAGGGGCTGGTACATAATTGTTCTATATTAATTCCAAATTCCCTTTGTAAAAGAGCGTTCATCAAGGTGGAGTTCCTTCTCTTCCAAATCTAATTAAACCTAATTTTAACTTTGCCTATTATCTCACTGTATAATGGTAGACAGGTTAAGGGAATACCGTCCGTCATCGCTAGCCTCGCTGTTCTGTCAGCCACCTCGTTACCCATAAAGCCAACATGAGAAGTAAATAATTACCACATTACTTTAAGCCTACGGATGGATTTCAGGATACTGTAGGCTATCGGATGCTCTCGACCACTCGGGGGTAGCTAGGCCCGTAGGCAGGAGCTACATGCGATAGAGAACTTTTGGAGTGTGATAAAATAACAATGTATGATTATACATATACTTTTGTAAAATATGAATGTGATTCCTCCTTAAGACATTCGCACTCATACGGTTCGTTTCAGAACAGGAAATTAAAATATGGAAGGGATTGCATACAAAAAATACATCCTGTTATACGAAAAGCTACCGGACGTTTTGTTTTCCACAATCACACAATTTTGTAAGTAAGCAGCGCATTCGATCGGTAAAATGTTCGGGTAAACCGGCCCGGAAACCTTATGTGTGCTCAACCAATTTTAAAAAAGGGGGAGGTCCTCAATTCGACTGTATGTTTTTTTTTGCATGTATGTCACTGTATTTCCCGCGATTCGGCCCATATAACAGAATGGTTGGTGGGGCCATGGGAAGGTAGGATTGTTCTCATCTCTGGGTTGGGATACCTCTTTCCCACTTCTTTCATTTGATCGCATCCAACGTCGAGCAATTCGAATCGTCGATGACCCAGTGCTTTCCAATCAGCTTGATTCCCTGGTCATGCGAAGAATTATTTGTCGCATATAGCACGGGAAGAGTGCAGAGGAATTGTTCGGAACCCGTAACCATAAACTCAGCAGCAGGTAGTTTGTACAGCGTACAACGCAACTTTGATGGTTGGCAGATACCTACTGTGTGATTCCGCCGTCATTTTCTGCCACGAATGACACCTTTGTGGAATCAACTGTCGCCAGGGTTATTTCCGGACCGATACAACTTAGGGGCCTTCAAGAAGCGACCCTATTCCTACCTCAAAGGCCAGCAGCGCTATTATAACTTTTCCGGTGTTTCGGGATTCCATGAGCGTCGGTGATCACTTACCATCATGTGAGCCGCTTACTCGTTTTCCCCCCACTACAAAAAAAAGCGAAGAAACTTTTCCGAAACCTAATAAATTGTGGTGGTAGTTAGTATAATTGTTAAATAAACATAATAATCATGTTTACACTGGCTAACATGACCATTGAAAAATAAACATAAATATTTACCAAACCATCGTGAAGTAGAATAAAACCATTATTTCCATCAATTTAAAATGCTGTAAGAGCATGGCTGATTAAAAACATTTTTCTTATCAAAATTGCTAGAATTTATTCTACAACTTATAATGTTATGCGGCCTTGACAATCTTTTAATACATTTTGTTATTTTTTATGTTTCAGATTATAGTATAGACTATATCACTGTTTTGTATATTTTAAAAAGATATATAGAGCATAACATCCTTTCACAGCTTTTGCTGCACTTTTAAGGCGACGCTCGTCCGGGGAAGTACCACCGCCCTTT
>JAOCPS010139654.1:0-14891 GCA_025505425.1 Graphium colonna
TGTGCTTAATTAAATTTTAAATATCATAAAGTATTTAAAACTATAGTTAAGGGTATAGGTACCATGTCAAACCCAACACAAAGTTGCGTCGCGAACGCGAAGTCGAAAAGATACCACTCGGTTTTTTAGTGATTTTAAAAATATTATAGAATCATATTTAGACAAATAAGTGACTTTTTTGTGAAGCTTGAGACAAAAAGCTCATGTGATATCGTTTTCTAGAAACAACAACCATTTTTAATACTTAAACCAATTTTAATCGATATCATACGCCTTGTATTCAAACGTGTATAAGACTCTGTTTTAATCTCTGACTCTGCGATCAATTCATATTCTTTGGTCGCCACGTCAACACCTAAAATAAAACAGTTTAGCTCTATTCACTTTAGACATCCGTTCTTATAAAGTTACACATAGACTTTTTAAGGGGTGCATGTCCATTAATAAGATTTAAATTATACGTAATTGCATATTTTAGAATAGAACTAAGCCCATTTTAGAATATAGGTTTATGTATTTTTTCTGCTTTTTGAGGCCGAGAGAATGCGAACGTGAAATTTGTCAGTTTGCCATAACTGATGATAGGCAAAGAATAACATTTATTTTTAGTACAGATATTTGGTTTCAGATTCGGTTAGATACTGATTCAATAAAATACGGAAGTCATGATATAACCCATTATATTTAAATATTTGCAAAGAAAACGTACATCTATAAACAAAATCCAAAAAATAAGAAGTCTTTAAAGATGCTATTTTGGTGGTAAAAAAACATTATTTATATTGTGTTCAATATTATTATATTTTTACGGACTTTTCACCAGCGTAATAATATAAGACATGTACAAGATTTTAAGCAAGACTAACACCAATATAGCTGTAAAAGAACTCTATTTAATTTTACGCAGTACTTTTAACTAAATGTTCACATTACGTACATACAGTTGTATATAATTATTTTTTAATAATTTATTATATTTGGTTCACCAGTAGTTATACTATACATAAAATACATACAATAATCTCAACAGTTGGCTCATCGTAATATACAACTAGTTTCAAGGCAAACACAGCATGCAATTAAGTACAGAAAGCTTTAAAAACAATTAAGTAAAGAAAACAATTCAATCACTTTAAACAGTACTGATGAAACCTAAACTAAAATTACTTTCATTCTCACTAACTAGAAGTCACATTAATTTGGAAAAAAATGAACAATGCAGGTGTCATGTCATACTATGAAATGTTTACAGTTAAGTTCACAAACACAGATAAATAAAAAGCTTTGATAAACAGTGGAATTATAACTGTTATTTATAATATTAATTAATATGAAACCACTATTTTTAATTTAATAAATCTTCGATTCGCTAATTATTCTATATTGAAATTATGTAGTTGGTCCTTATAAGACAAAGCTTTGTAAGGCAGGCCCTCGGTGTAACATAAGTGTTTTAAAAATCTTTTCTGGATACGTTCTATTCTAAGGCTATGTGTTGCATAGTATGGTCACCATACGACGCTACTATATTCCAGTGTACTTTTTTTATGTTTCTAATGACAAATCCAAGCACTTTTAAACTTTATTATTATATTTTCGATTTGTGGTATAAAAGTTAACTTATGTATGGAAGGTAAGATAACTCCCAAATGCTTGACGATTTTAGTTTTTTTTATATTATCATTTAACTGATATGAAGATTGAATGTAATTTAGTCTGGCCGTAAATGTTATTGTCAGACATTTTTTAGGACTGAGCTTTAATTCCTTCTTAGAGTACCAGGCAATCAATGCATTGAAAGTTTTTTTGCAGTAAATAAAACTCTTCCGGGGATTTGATTTCTTTCATTATTTTCAGATCGTCAGCAAACCTGTATGGGGTACAAAATTTAAAACAGACTGTGAGGTCATTAATAAAAATATTGAAAAGAATATGGCCTAAATAGGAGCCTTGAGGTACACCAGATGCATTTGTTTTTTTTTTAAATTTTGGATTGCAATAAAGAACATACGATTTATTCAGTATGATGACAACCGATCTAACATTTTTCCTGAGAATAGATAAGTTAAAAGTGTTCATATTAACAAAGTATGAAATACAAAATTAAATGCCCTAGAAAAATCGGTGTATATAACATCGGATTGCTTGTGATTATCAACAGGCTTAATTAATGACTCTACAAAGCAAACTAAGTTAATTATGTGCTGTAAAACCAAATTGATGATGTGAATCAAATTTCTTAAAATACTTTTGAATGGTTGGACATACAATTGATTCAAAGATTTTAGCAAAGGAAGATAAAATTGAAATCGGTTGTATAGTTAGAAACGAAAGTTTCATTCCCAATTTTATATATTGATATTACTTACCCCATACAGGTGGTAGAGCATAACATCCTTTTACAGCTTTTACTACACTTTTATTGTGTTCAATTTTGTTCATGTATTCTTTATAAGCTATAATACATAGTACTTTTTACATCCTTGACTAAGCAATTCGTATGATATCTCATCTAAAGGATTTTTGTATTCTTTTTAAATTTGTTCATTTCTTTAATTAATTTGATGAGCTCTTTGTTAAACCAAAACGGATTTTTTTATGGCTATGATTAACTAGAGGAACAAATTTGTTTCCTGATTCATTTATAACACTATAGAAAATATTTAACTTATCATCAACATTATTTGAGTCATTAAATAACTTTGCCCAGTTTTGTTCTTCTAGGAACTCATTTATTAACTTATAGTCAGCGGCTCGGAAGCAAAGTTTTATAATTTATGCTCTTATAAAAAGAGACTAAGCAAATCTATTGAATTGGTTTTACACTAAATTTAAAAATATTCTGATGAACGAACGGACCAAGGATTATGTGGGGAAACTTTTTTGACACATCATGTTTATCATGGGAAAATTTATTGCTGTAGGAAGCATTCCTTTGATTTTGAGTTTTTTTCTTGAACTTCAGCTATGGATTTTCTCAAAAGTTTTGATATAACAGTTTTTTTTTAATTTCTGTCAAAGTTATACTTATAGTATTATCTTTTTTTGCGGACACAATTAAGGTTTACTCCAGGATTTTATCGTAATGTTACATGCGTTCTTCTAGCTTCAATTATAGGGGCCCAGCGTCTCTGATATTTTAGAGTAATTTAAACTTATCAAGCAGCTTTTTAATTAATTGTTGGGTAACGAGATAGCTCCAAACCTTTAGCTCTATAAACGTTTTAAAGTTTTGTTCCTTTGATGGTAATTTATTGGCATGTTTATTTAAATTATAATTTAACATATCCCATGTGGCGTAAAATTAATTTCAAAGCCTCCTATGGGACAAAGCTACAATCACATGTGTATAACAGGTTTCTAAGAATCTCTATCGATTAATACTCTCCGATGGCAATTTTCGTAAAGGAAGAAAATGTACATAAAGCAGCCGCTGAAAGATCGGAAAAAGAACCGTGAGTGATAATTTCTAATACTAGATTAACAGCAGAGTACAACGGATATATTAATCTTCTTAACTAAAAAGATGCTACATCATAATTTCTTGTTAAGTCCTATCTTATCCCAACTACCGCACGCTCGGCATCATGTATAATATCAAAGAATAATTCAATCTTCGCATAAACAGAGAATAACAAAAAACGAAAAAAATTCCAACCACCAACTCTCCTCCAAGATAAATTCTGTGTATCTAATAATCGCGTAAGTCTCAGAAACAAAATTAACTTCTGTGTGTTTTTGAGTCATATTGTGTCGGTGGAGCAATATCTATATCATAATAAATGCATCATTCGTTAGAAAAAAATGCAGAGCAATTTATTTATGTCATGCTATTTATTCTGTACGAAAGTAAAGATTTTATTATTAAATTATACGACTTCACATTTTATTGATGCATGAAGCTCTTATAATATTCTCATTAGAAGTGCTTATTACCACTTTATTGCATGCAATTGTACGACAGTATAAATTAATGCTATATATCTTGCTAAATGATGACGTTAACTATTCAACTATACGTTACATTAACATAGTGAACTTGGATTCTTTGCGGCATAGAAACCACTTCATTTTGTCGTTTTTTTTAAATAAAATCAAATAGGGTAAAGCTCGTTAGGAAACAGTACAATAGCTTATTGGTGGTTAATTTGTTCTCAGTTCGTTTTATTGATACAAAAGAGAATATCAGCCAATATACAAATGTGGAATTAATTCAGCCCCAACGACATTGCCTTGATGGCAAAGTCGGCAGCGCTTAAGTCTCATAATCTTAAGGTCGTGAGTTCGATCCTCACCCGGAGCATTGTTTTAGTTTATAACCGTATAAATTTGAGGTCTTCAAATTCAATAAATTTTTATTTTGGTAACTTGCTTTTGCCAGGCTTTGGAATATTTGTAAAATACTTTGATGACATGAACAGTAAACCTCTTACCATGGAAATTCCACGGAATACCTCTAAACAATCTTTATACACTCATTAACTTAAAAATTACTCTATCTAATTCAGCATAAATCACCAAAAAAAAATTATTTATATTATTAAAGAACAATGCCCATTTTTATATGGCATACCGTGCCAATTTGCATCAAGATCAAGTTTTTCTTACAGACTACACTTTTTATGTTTACTCCTACATAAGTTATTTTTGTAAAGAATGCCCGGGTTTCTTAAATATTTCACAAAATAGAAAAATGTATTCATTGAAAATATGCAGGTATTGCATATTTTCAATGAATAAATTATATACAAGATACATATCGTAACCGTTTGCCTAACAACGATTGTTGTAAAGCAAAGTTCATACTTTTGTATTTTAAATTAAATTCCCTGTTCAAAAATGAAACCCATGACTCATAATAAATTATGGAAATAATTGCTATAAAATGTTGATCTTGATGCATGAGATTATTTGGTAACGCTTTTGGGCATTGTGCTTTAAAGAAAATATAATAATAATAATTGCCTCTTCTTCAAATCCCTCAGCACACTGCTGGAGAAATCAAGAAGAAAATTTCAGCTTCGGACGCTCAGCTTGACGAAATCAGCTGAGGCATTCTACGCAGACTTCATTCAGACTGACAAAATAATGACCCCACTATCTTTAGCTACCGAGCAATTGCAGGACCCGGTGGTACAAAGCGCCTTTGACCAAGAGACCTTATGGATAGAGAAGGAGCTCCATGGGCGATTCTACAATGCTCTTCATGAGCTTTTTGTAGACTCCACCACCTCAGTAAACTCGCTTCGTTTCGGTGACTTCTTTGGGTAACTGAGGGTTCTGCCTGTGCAATACTAGATCAGGTTATAAAGACGAACAACTACAAGAGATACATCCTGAAAGATGGCACCATTGACATTTGTTGAGCCTGTCGCCATCCTGAGGAGTCACTTCGGCATGTCATCTGCAGTTGTTCGGCGCTTACTAACATGGAGTATTTGCATAGGCACAACTATATGACCGAAATATTTCATCAGGAGCTCGCTCTGAAATACGGTCTCACGGAATGAAGATTACCGTATAACAAGTATTTGCCGGAAGCCGTGCTCGAAAATGACCGCGCCAGGCTCTTTTGGGATTGGCTCTTCGTTATGGATAGGACGATACTGGCGAACGATCCTGATATCGATCGATTCTGATATCCAACTCCATTATGATAAATCAAAGTCGAAAGTTGTTAAAATTAACTTAATTTCATATTTATTTCTCATATTATCAAATAATTTGGCACATCAAGGAATTAAAACGATTATTGAAATAGACTTTGATTTTATCAATTCCCTGCAACTAAACACTAGTTAGTATAACATTAAAATTATTTTAGTTAATATCTGTTTTTTCTATTTTAAATTATTTCCGTTATTTCTTGTTGTTTCATTAACAATAACATTTATTAAAAATCAATCAAATAACTAACTACGAATGCCATTACCATGATTGACGTTTCGCATTAGCCAAAGCTAAAACACTTCTCGATTCCGAAAGTGCTTAACCGATTTAAATGAAATATTATGTGTGATTTGGTCTAAATTTAAAAAAAAAATATCGAATGGTTCTGATGATTATCTTTAGATCATACAAATATTTATCCCGGTGGAAATCAAACCCACGACCAGTGACACCGAAGCCAACGACTTAGCAACTACACGCACCGGTCATCAAAATTTTTGTAAACATCAATTTACACTGAATAGATATGAGCGACGTAATTAAAATAAATACGTCATGATTACAATAAATATTTTAGTATAGTTATTTTCTTAATTTAGTATAACACGATTTAATTTAAATAGTATAAAAAAGCTGGGAATTGACATACAAACTAAGTTCGCTTTCTACTAACGATGTACATATATTGAGTAGAATGTCATGTCCTGCGGCGTTTGCGGAATGTTGTCTAACAAACGTATTTGTGCGATATGCAGCAACTGCATTTCTGTTACGATATCGCAAACGATAAGGTTATCTAGGTTTTAAAGATACATAACATGTATACCAGTGGTCCTTATAAGAAAATTAACAAAAGAATATGTCACTTCGACCCATTTATTCTCCTAATTTTCGTTTAGTTAAATATGTGTATAGCTTTACAATTTATACAAATACTTACTTCTTCCGTTTATATTTAGCATTTACTATAGATCGCACATTGATTCAACACTTGGCAATTCCCATAAAATGTAATAAGGTGTTTGACATATTAAATGTTTGTATGTCATATCAATGTGGTGGGTAAACAAAGCGTTTGTTATTAATTTAATGTTTTTGCATTTTATTTAATAATATTATCTTTCTGCGCCCTTCCTTTAAATAACTATAATATATATATGTGCTCCTTCGTCAGCTATTAAATAGCGTCAGCAGACCTATTTAATGATATTGAAACGTTTGTTTTAGATCACTATAAAACTCACGTTATCTTTTTAAAGACATTTCATAACTATTTGTGGTGCCATTTTCTTAGATCTGAAAAACAGTAATGTACCAACTTCAGCAAAATCAGTTTTGCGAAGGCCCTTTTTTAACCAACTTAACCGAAAAAAATCGGCATTCCGAATAGGCATTTGGTTTTCGGTATGGTGCTACCATCATCATCATCATCTAATATTGTGTTAAAATTGATTTTGTACAGAAAGAATATATGTATAGATTTATCAATTTGTTCAAAATCAAACATTCGTTTAATATATATAGATTAAATTGAGATGTAATTTTAAAATGTCTTTCTTTAATCTACAAACATTGAAGCTAAGTTAAATAAGAAACGTAGCATCTTTTTTAAATTCTGTATTATGAATCTCTTGTGTTAACAAATAGATGTAAAGCACCGATAGCAAATTCTTGAATTATTTTGAACCGACGTCGTTGTCTGTTTGAGTACATTAACGACGGTGACATGGACGTATGACGCCGTGCGTGTAACATCGATCCGTACAGTTTTTTATAATATAAATTCACAGTGAATAATAACACCGCGAAAAATAAAATAATTTTATTTATAACATCGTGATTGTGCAACACTAACGATATCATACAAAAATAACGAAAACTAACTCAGAAACCTGAATATTCAGTAATAGTGAAATGTACATTTAATAGACCGAATCCGATGAAGTAAAAAATGCGGCCTTCTCCGACACTGCAATCATTACTCGTTTGACTGAATTGGATCATTGTTAAAGGCTATTTGTGGAAGCGTGAATAGAGCCACCTTACTCAAAGTGCAAGCAGTGCCAACCACAATCGCTTGGCACTGAAATTAACTTTTAATCCAAACCTATCAGTCCAATGTTTAATGGCGTTCAAGTCATTGTTTATCATTTGAATCGCTTCCGGAAGCCTGTCAAGGTATCTTGAGCGTACAATTGGAGGTCATCGGCATAAAAATTATACGCACATTGAAGATTGTGGGTAATAAGATTAATAAACATCGAAAACAAAAGTGGAGGGAGAATACCGCTTTGAGGAACACCAGATCGAATATTACTCTTTTAAGTATAAATAAATAATATATTCAAAGCCTTTTATTGTGTTAATAATCGGAGTTTTATTGAACTAAAGGAACGCTTACAAAGTAACGGTTTCCGATAAGAAGTCTGATAGTATGGTTACATATGAGAAATTGAATATTCGAATACATAAAGATCTACTTTCGTGCATTCTAATTTTTGAGTAGGCTACATTCGCTTCAATTTTTACTGCCAAATTTTCAAGTGCATAGAGTCTAATAAGAACAAAAATGATAAACTCGGGATAATAAAACACAATTGCCTACGGACTCTATAGTATATTTCACAGGGGTTTGTGTTATGATTTTACTTCCACAATAAACTACTATGGGCTAAAAAAATGCACTTTTTCCCTATGCAGTCATATAAATCCCTGTGCCTTTTTTTGTTTCAGTAAAACACTAATGCGTAATGTTCACAGAATTGCTATTTTTGGGTTTTATAAAAGATAGCACGTTAAAATCGGTAGTTAGTGTGTAGATTTATTACTTTAATAATAAACCAACATGCCCCAACATACTGATTAGTATAGTAATTACATCTTAAATTAGCCAATAATATTTTTTATAAATATGTTTTTAGATTCTTTTACAAATAAAAATTGTTCTAAAACAATAGAGTAAGACGAAATGCATACAATTTTTTATTACCAGGTACTGACAGTACCAATATATTCCTGGTGTGATTGATTATAAAAACACATTTATAAAACCGTTTCAGAGACCACGGTTATGTAATAATACAAAAAAGCATAACATATATGTATATATGTTGCATTACATAATGCAGCATACATATATAGATAATGCGTTCAGCTTCTTACAATCTCATTCAGACGCTGTTTCGCAATTTGCGAAGCTATTCATCCCTCACAATTACGTGAAATTTAATATATTGCGGATTAAAACTGCGTTTTATTAAATAAATATATCCCGAACTACTGGTTTAAATTAAAAATTGTAATAACATTGGATCAACTATTTATCGAGAAAAGTTTTAGAATATACAAAAACACGCTATGATCAATAGGAGCATTACTAAAGTTGCAGGAACGGGTAAAATTTATGCTGGTTAAACTACAAGATCAGATAGTATCATATAAATTTAAAGATATAATAGGTGAGTACATTTTTTCTAACGATATTGAAGTTTAAAATCTAAATATAGACTTAAGCAATTTTTTTAAATTATTATCTTAGATTGGTTAAATAACATTTAACCAATTATAATCTTAGATTGGTTAAATAACATTTCAAAACGCGAACTATTTTAAAAAAATCAAAACTTAAATTCAGTGATTTGGCCATAGTAGTTATATACAAAAATAGAGATGCTCTTTATGAATTATACAATGAAAGGCAGTGGAATCGCAACCCAGGGTTCCAAAATCGTGTAATGCATTGTACTAAATTATTCAAAAAGTTTGTGTTCAGGCTAGGTTTATATTTATAAAAAATTAAATAGATCCGTCCGACAGTAAAATAAAAGCTACACAGGATGCGATTACATGTATATCTGAGGTATGTAAATTATCCACTGAGCCTGCGAAATTGGTAATCGATAATGTGCCAATTGCTTTGGAAAATGATATAGCCAACTACTTCGAAAATTATTTTTCTGAGATCCCAGTCAAAGCTTATCTATATTATAATCATATCCTCTAAATTTTATTAACATATTAGAAATAATACATATTATTGCGAGCATCCTTTTAAATTTGAATTAATATCTGCAAATTATATAATAAAAGTATCTAAAACTATTAATCAGAAAAATACTGGTGACTTATGGGATATGTCCGTAAAGTTATTAAATAAGTAATGCCGTATATTGCACCATATTTAGCGTTTTCATAAACGTTCTGGATCTTATGAAATAAAGTGAAATAGGACCCATATTTAAAAGTGGCGAGAAAAATGATCCCAGTAACAATAGGCCTATTTTCATATTGCCTGTATTCAGTAAATTTTTTAAAAAAATTACGTTAAATCAGTGATTGGCGCATTTTAATACAAATGGTATTTTACGCAATGAGCAATATGGATTCGTTAAAGGAAAGTCAAAAAACGATGCGGGTTTCGCATTTCTCAAACATGTTTTTAACGCATGGGAGAAATTTCAGAAAGCTATAGGAGTTTTTTTTGACCTGTTACCTGTTTTTTTGACCCATTTCACTGTGTAGAACATAATACCCTTTTTTTTTAAGCTCGATCATTATAAAAATCGTGGAATAGCTCTTAACCTTATTGCTCCTTCCCTCAGTGGAAGGATCCAGAAAGTACTTATAAATAATGTGAGTTCTTCTAGACCTCCTTTAAAAACGGGTGTCCTACAGGGTTCTATCCTGAGTCCATTCCTTTTTCTTGTTAATATAAATGATCCCCATTTTTGCTCGAAAGAGTTGTGTGATGTTGTACTGTTTGCTGATAATACTTTCTGATTTTTAAAGTTGACAGAAACGGAGCAAATTATGACAAATTGAATAGTGCGTATGACCAACAGAGTGTATGACAAATTGATCATAAACTCTATTGGTTTAATAATAACAATCTTGTGTTAAATGCAAGTAAAACGAAATGTATTCAATTTACTCTACCTCACGTTAAAAAAAATATTTATGTGTTACGTTTAATAATGAATCCCTTTATATTTCAGAATCCACGGTGTCTTTAGGAGTTACACTAGATTCTGGTTTTCAATGAAAATATGGGGGATATTTCATCTCTCGCCAGTAGACTAAGCTCCGCCGTCTTCGCATTTCAAAATATAAGGCAACTACCATAATGTCTATACTGCTAGCCTTGTTTATTTTAGTTTTTTCCATAGTATCTTATCTTATGTTTTTTGCTGTGGGGTAGCGCAGCTGAGATAAACACGGTATTTATTGTTAAAAAAAGAGCTGCTAGGGCGATATATAATATTGGAGCCCGAAATGTCTATATATATCGGGCTCCAATGTTAATTATTATAAATATAATCATATATAATATTGTAGTCAATATCGGGTATTATATACACAGATAAAAATTAAAATTTGAATTATTTTGTATTATTTATTGTTAATAAATTGTAGAGAACTTCCTCCCTTTTTAAAGACAGTCGAAAATAAGGTATGCTGATCATCATTTTTATCCTTATCATTTTATTTTATTCCTGATTGTGACGACAAAATTAAGCCGCACCGTTTGAATATTAAGGTGCATGAGTGAATTTATTTCTTCATCATTGGGGTGTATATAAAATTATGCTCTACTTTTATTTCTAGTCTATTTTTTCTCATAGTCTACGCATCCTACTATTTGTTTAATATGACGTTTTATTGCCGTACTTTTATCCATTTTAATATGGTAACCTGTAGCCCTAGTAGACTGCACCATAGAACTATTAACTTGAACAGTTATTTATTTCGAAAGTAAAGGTTTGCAATCATTATTAAAAGAATATAATCATGGGGTGTTAATTTTAAATTAAATTGGTTCAATAGTTTCGTTTTAAAATCAAAATGATTGGAAAATTGTTTTAAGAAACTTTTACGCTAAGGCGTTTCTAGTCGATTTCGCTATTTTCTGTTAATATAATTATACCAGTTTTGTATCAGACGGTAATAGCAAGCCCGTAAATGTACCGATAGTTCACTTGTGTACTTTACCGTCTGTGTACAAAAGCATGTGACATAATAAAATTTTACCACTTTAATTAACGGGTGTCACTGTATTATATTGGTATGGTTTTGCACATTCAATTCTTCAAAACCTCTACAGGGAGTTAAATAAAACGTGAATTTTTACATAAGTGTGTTTATTTTTTACATAGTAGTGAGAGTGACATTCAATCCTCATAAGGAAAGGGATGAATAGTATCGCAAATTGCAAATTGACGTCTGAATGGAATTTTAAGGAGCTGTTCATATTGCATTACATAAATGTAATGCTGGCTAACCACTTACGTGGTTTCTGAAACGATCTTATAAATGTGTTTTTATACCTGGGATTAATTAAAAAACAAATAAACCAATTTCAATTAATTGTCTTTAGAACAGGTTCAAGCTAATTATAGTCTTGTAATTGAAATAAATATAAACAAAACCTATCTATCTTTTCCTGAAATAATGACATATAGCTCTGCTACATTTTATTACATAGTTTGTACATTCGAGTATGTAGGTTAATATTACAACTACTAGCCAACAGGTTTACTACCGATTTAAATATGCTATTTATAGCGAAAAAATGCAAAGCTTTGAGCATTACGTGTAAGTGATTTAACGGAACAAAAAGGTTCAGAGTTTACTATTTCATTTGTGTAGAAAATGCGTCGGGATAAGGAGCATTTATACCCATAGTAGTTTGGTGTTCTGATCGTAACCTCAAACCCTAAGCTAAATCCTAATATGACAGCAGGAAACAAACACTTCGAGCGAGCAGCAATTCAAATATCTTGGTGCTTGTGTGAATAAAAAATGGGAGTTTGATCAAGAAATAAAACCCGAATTGAAATTGCCCGATCATCATTTAATACAATGAAGAGCGTTTTGTGTTGTCGTTAAATTTCTATTAAGGACTATTAACAGGATTTTTCTGCATTTTATTTGGCCGATCGTTACCTATGGCTGTGAGGAGTGGACTTTAAAAGAGGATACAAAGAGATGCCTCGAAGCATTCAAAATGTGGTAATATCGACGAATGCTTCGGATAAATTGGACACAGAAGGATCGAAATGAGATGGTGCTCCAGCGCGTGGATGTATCTCAAACATTCGTGCACCTTTAAAAGCGTAAGGTCTCTCTCCGGTCATGTTCTCAGACAAAAATGAAGGAAATAGACGTGCTGTACGCAGAAAAAAATCTTGGTTACGGAACATTAGAGAATGGATAGGGATTAAGTCCACCGAAGAGTTGTTTCGGCTCGCAACAAACCGGGACATATTTGCAAAGTTAGCGGCCAAACTCCAGCATTGAACAACAAAAAGAAGTTAAGTGTTGAAGTAAATTTACAACAAACTCACTGTAACATAAACTGCAGTATCCGTAGACCTGTACAAAAAGATGTATTCTAGAGAATAAATCGTTTTTGTTGTTATAAGACTCTATGCATTTTTAAAATTTATCAATAGAAACTGATTTGCTTATGAGCCAATATAGCCTAGAAAAAAATATTATTAAAGAAATTGGATCTTTATGTATTCGAATATTCACTTACTCATATACACTACTTTGTCAGCGTTCTCTGTTCTTAATTTAAATCTAAATAAGGATTTATTAGACGCCAAAAACAACGCACGGATACACGTTCGTACTCAAACAATTTTCGATTATGTATGCAAACACGCATGCATTAAGAACATAGTTTGAATGTATTTGTAATTAAATTTTTACTTATTTTATATTTAGTATTGCACCGCCCCACTAGTTATATCAGATTTGACAAAACTTCTATACTTACACGTGCACCCCGAACTCTAAGGACAGTTTTCATGTATCAAATTTTAATCCAAATCAAATTTGATAAAAAGAAACCTCTAAAATGTTACCAACAGTAGAATAAAATTTAACTATTGTATTTTAAAATACAAGTCCTCATTTCGTCCGACTTATGTAGAAGCTATTATCATTAATGACATTAAGATATCCTAAACTTCACTGTCAGAATTATAACTATGACAAATTGTACAGAAAAAAAATGATCCTTGTTCTTATAAGTAGATCGAACGCATATATTGCAATAAATTTTCAATATGTGCGTTCGAATGCTTTAATATTGCAACCTTTGATTTAGTTTCATCAGCCCTATTGTCTTCAAGTTACATTTGAACCATTGTTTAATAAAGCTAATATTTAGAACACTCATTTGATTCTCATAAAATCACAATTACCTAAATGCCGCCATTTATAATTCAATATAGTAAACGCAGCAAAAATGTAATGTCATATCAGCGCAAAAGCCAGGAAAGCTGTGGAGCATAAATTGCTGCTTAAAAAAAATAATCAATTTGATTCATTATCATATCATATCACCCCATTTCATTATTAGCAATTTATGTTTACCTTAGCTTCGTCTCAATGTAATCTTAATACCACGTGAATTTTCAGCCACAACGGAAGCAGTAAATATGTCCATGCCAACGGAAGCGGGCATCGGGGGCTACATTCCTTCCCCACAGGCTTCACGTCGCTACAATTGCGTTAACTGTGCTATGTTTCTTTCTATAAAACGGCTATAAATCGCTGGCTAAATGGTTTAAAGATCGTGTGGCTGTCAAGAATCCTGAGCGTTTCAATGTTTTTTTATATTTTTTTAAGTAAGACATTTTTGCGGCAGTTTTATTTAATTTATTCCTAAAAACAATCAAAAACGCATTATAGTAAAGGTATTTGCTAATGTTTTAATACATATGTTTTGATATCTACTATTAAGTTTTATCTTATCATTATATTATGGGAATCTTTTCCAAATTTATTTCGAATGGCTAACTAGTAAGAAAAATTAGTTTCTTATAAGATTGTCTTTTTATACTAAGTATCACCATAAACATTTAATTTTAAATAAAAAAAGTACTTGTACAGTATTGTGCAACTACCCTCGCATCGCAAATTCAACGATACGCCGTTGAATTTGCGTCGAAGCGCTATATTTAATTTATTTACGTGGCTCGGCTATAGATAAGGCATGAAAGTTTAACGAATAAACAGACAAATTCACTATCACGTTTATAAAATGCGCTACCGCTGCAAACAAAGTTTTAAACAACGGTCGTATCCTCAGTCATCCTGGTCGTCAGTGTGTGCTAAGTTTCTACAGAAGGGACCACTGTGATGCTCCGGCGCCTGAAAGTTGGACATGTAGGGTAGCAATGCTCTACGAGAAATACCGTAGCAGCACGTGT
>JAOCPS010139764.1:0-14890 GCA_025505425.1 Graphium colonna
CCGCTTCTTGCTGTGTTTAGAAAATACGGGCTTTCGTAATCAATGGACTTATTGGTCCTTCTACCGGGCACGTTACCAATGTGGTGTATACGACAACACCACTCATTTATGAGCGGTACCAGGATACCGGTGCAAACCAAAAGCACCATATTGTAGGGCGTACCAACGCCACCATAGTTAGCGGAAGCTAATCATCAGAGGGAGCAAGACGGGTTATGGTTAATCTCAGTATCCTTTTCTAGAGATAAAAGATATGGGCACTCCATACAGCGTGTATATGTAAATCAATTTCGGGAGAAGGGACGGTGGGACTTACGTGCGTTTGCCAAGTGCACTCGACATATGTCGACACTTGACGATGTCGGTATTCTGCTACAGACATCGTGGATCACTAAAGGTTAACACAGCTTAAATGGCTAGACATATTCTGTGTTTCAATAAAACTGGCCCATTTTTTCGGAGTACCCTCTTACTTGTACCGTATTATCTTATACTATTCATACAGTAGTGTTGAATATTCGTGTCAAGAGTGCCATGGAGGATGTATAATGTCGAGTTTTATAAGGGTCGATGTTATGGTTACTTCAGAGGAACAATGATTACAACAATATATGTTTAACGTCCATGTCGACGTCCAGGCATCGATACAATATCACGGCTTAGTCCTAGACGGCCAGTGTGATTTCAGAGCTGACTTCGAAAGCAGTCTTTTAAATAATGATACGAAATTAATAATCCGAACGATGATAGCCCAACCGCCTCCTCCTGCCACAAAATATGAGAAACAAATGGCTGTGTTCCATACAAATTATGTACAGTGTGTAGTTTATCTCGAAAAACAACCATCTTCTCACAATATTGTTTGAAATATATGTTATTATTTCCCAGTTTGAATTAATTAAAATATTTGCATCAGTAATATGTGCCGTCCGTACACAATAAAATTACATGCAATACCTATAATATTAGCACCAGTCGTAGAAGTTATTTTACGAAGCACTAGTCAAGACTTTAGTATTCTTGATGTATGTCGTAAAAGACAAACTCAGACACATTTTCTCACTCAGCCCAGCGTTTTCTAACTCTTATTTTCTCGCCATAAAAATATCGTAAAAGCCGTTTTTAAAACGACCCATTCTGAATCTATGAGACCAACTCATTGACTCGAACAGGATTCTTAGTAAAATCCTGATACTTAACTGAGGACAGTGACGGGATTTTTTAGTTAGATAGAAAGCCATAACATGAAAAAGAATATACCCCAAACTGGGCCATATCACGGTCGATGTGTAAATTTGAACAACGAACAAAACTATCCCGGTAGCCGTCACTGCGAAAGAATTTTTGACAACACCTGTGGGAGAATGAAATTTATATGCCAAAATCTAATTAGATTATGGTGTATTAATTTGTCTTTCATACCTATAAGACTTTCGTATATTTATCATACAAAGAAGTTTCTTTCCATGTGTATAAAACATATTTTTTAATATTGATAATTGTATAAAAGGGGTACCGTCAATTTATCTTAAGTCCAATAGCTATTTGCGTATTTTTATAGGTGGTAGAGCCTTACAACTTCAACGGGGAAGTACCATATTTTCTAAAGTCTTTCTTTTATAAAAGTTTTCTTTTATAAAGTCAGCATAAAATGCAAGACTTTTGGGGATGCCGGATGTCTATGTCTATTCCTTTCTATTCCCCCTCCTTTTCCCTACAAAAATTCTTAATCCCGACCTATTCTATCCAACTTTTCAGGTCGATAACGCAACAGGCAACATCCGGAGAGTCGCCTCCGGATGTTGCCTGTCTCTACGGGTGACAGGATAGCTTACCATCAAGTGAACTGTATACTCGTTTGTCTTCCTTTCCATAAAAAAATTAAATCAATATCACTCTTTATTAAAAATTTATGCGATGGCAAATTAAATGTTCGAATGGTTGATGTCACTTTTAATTTCAATTTGCCACCGCAACGATATAATTGTTAAATAGTTTCCAATATCTTTATTTCATTGATAATCATAAAATAAATAAGCTGATTATTTTCGAAGATATACAAAAAAACACTAATCCAATATTCACAACTATACTACCTACATGAATAATGTTTAGAACAATATAAAAACTTGTCCTACTCCTTGTTTTGAAGAATTAATAGTTAAAATCAATAACATAAAGTTATTTATTTACTTGTTTATCTAGACAAGTATATCTGATTTATTTAAAAATGTATTTTTTCCTTTAAGCACATTTTAATAAAAGCATATTTATTAAAAAGTTTTTTACCTTTAATTTGTTTTGACTTTTTAGTAATCGCTGGACATGTTTTTAAAGTGGAATTTATACACATGCACTGAGCCCAAATCATAGATAACAATTAATATCGTAATACCAATATTGTCACTGTTCAATTTCACTCGTATTTGAACTAAATTATTTAGAGAAAAACTCTTGTTGTGACTAAACTAAAATAGTTAGGTATATGCGATCGCGAACTTTTCTGTGAGTAATCATAAGTATTGTTGATATATAGAATATTATTTCATACATTGTTAAATTTTTTGGCAGCGTTTGCAACTTTTTTCCCACGCCTTTATCGTACGTGATCTACTTTTCATCACCAGTATCTCATCGTGATCTAGTTTTTAACCGCGACGCAAAAACGACGGGGTGTTATAAATTTGACCTGTCTGTCTGTCTGTCTGTCTGTGTGTGTATGTGTGTGTCTGTCTATGGCATCGTAGCTCTTAAACGGATGAACCGATTTTGATTTTGTTTTTTTAGTTTGAATGGCGAGCTAGTCGAGAGTGCTCTTACCTATGTTTAATGAACATCATTCCAAAATGGCCGCCGTCACAATATGTCGGATTTCAATTTTTTCAGAACTTCTACAATATGGGTATCAAATGAAAGAGCTTGACTAGCAGACTATACAATATATCAAATTTAAAATCCAAGATGGCCGTCACCACAAAATGGCGGATTACATATGGATTTCTCATAACCTCCGCAATATGGGTATGAAATGAAAGGGCTTGATTAGTAGAACTCTATTTATACACTATGACAAATTTAAAATCCAAGATAGCCGTCACCACAAAATGGCGGATTACATATGGATTTTTCATAACTCCTGCAATATGGCTATCAAATAAAAGCCTTGATTAGTAGAACAGTACATAAACATATATATTTTATCCCGATATTCTTTTGGGTATAACAATTAAAATTACAACTAAAATGATAAACTAAGTTTAATAATTACAACTGTCCCTACCTAAATTAAATTAAGTAAGTACCTACATTAAAATTACAAAGACAATGTTGAAGTAACAAATACCTAAGAATTACAAGTTATCCTACTTATAACACAATCAAATATTGCAGATAAATGCTGATATAAAAGAAAACAACGACCATAAACGTCAATTTGTGACTAATAATTACATGGAAAAACACGACCGTCAATGACGTCTGCTCTCGCGTGTCTGCCCGCACGGGTCGCAATAAGCATGGGCTGTTTCACTGTTTTTTCACTTACTGCCGGTTATATAACGTTATCGTTGCCTACAATAAAAACGTTATGTAACCGATAGTAAGTGAAAAATCACTGTAATGGCCCATGCCTAGTCACAAAAGTTAGTAATGTTACGCTCCGCCCACTTTGTGCCACACCAACGCCCGCCTTTACGCTGCGAGCGAAGCAACCGTGCTATGCGTGCGCTCTATCGAAGACTTCCAAAAACTTTATATTGTACTTATATTACGTAAACGCGGTCCCCCGACGCGACAACATTTAATCGAAAAAATTCATTGGTACTTACGCAGGGTCATAATTATAAAGTAATTTTTTCGATTTTTATAGGGTTTCGCATTCAGGATAATTTTTTTTGTTTTATTTGTGGCTATTTTTAATTACTAGGTTTAATTTAGCTTTTTACGCTATTTTTTAAAGGTTTTGTGTTGGGGTTTTTTTAATTTTTAATTTAATTTTCTATATTTTTTTCTTTTATATCACGTGTTTTCTTGTATAATATGTGTATCTTTGTTATGTTAACGGAAATATATAATCGTATTTTCGATACGACAAAAATAATAAAAATATTTGCATGAAATAAGAATTAAAAACGGTACGCGTTCGCGTATCGATGAAAATTTTAAGTCCCGTGTTTGTTTTATTTTTTCTTTTATATCACATGTTTTCTCCTATAATATTGTGATTATTTGTTATGTTAACGGAAATATATAATTGAATTTTCGATACGACACAAAATAATAAAAATATTCGCATGGAATGAGAATTTAGAACGACACGCGTTCGCGTATTGACGAAAATTTTCTAAGTGCCGTGTTTGTTTTATTTTTTCTTTTACATCACGCGTTTTCTCGTATAATATTGTGTATCTTTGTTATGTTAAGTGAAATATATAAATTAATTTTCAATATGACAAGCAATAACATGAAATTTCTATATTAAAAAGACTTAAACCAAATTTGTGCTACTCTCAGACACTGCACTAAGTCCATAAACTAAACATACGCAAGTTTTTTTATGACTACCGTTGTATTTTTACCTATTTTATAGTAAAATTTTGTAAAGTATCGAATTTTTTCATTAGATTAACTCATCTTGACAGTAAGAAAAAAAAACGAAAATCACACATTTTCCGAATTTGAATTTGAAATTTAAATTTCTATTGTTCATTCATAATATATGTAAAAAGTTATTTCCCCAGTCCTAGTGTAAACTGAAGTCTGTGCTAGTGTAAACTGTATAAATACAAAGTCGAAAAACAAAATGTGTGTGTGTTTGTATGTGTCTAATGCATTATACAAAACTATCGCATTCATTCACCACATTCAAATAGCTTTTCGATTGCTTCATAATTCATTCCTTAATGCATTTATAAGGGTTGTCTTAAACTGATAATTGTTGTAATTTTATGTTAAGTCTAACTAGAAAATTTCGTTGTAGAGCATAGGGGCACAGTAATCGTAAAATCTTCGTGCAGATAGCTTTTAAACTTAGGTAAGGGACATCTGTTTTTACGTTTATTTGAAGTTGTTACTTGGAGCACTGTATTTCTATGGTATCTAAAAATACTTCGAAATATGAACGTCTTCCTAACACACATTATGTCTAGTATGTTGTAAAGATCTGCTGTTGGATATCTGAATGGTAAACGCAACATTACTTTTAAGATTGCCCTTTGACTTCGTTCTAGCTCAATGATACATATTTTGGCTGCACCTCCCCAAACACATATATAGTATGAAATTATGCTGTGGCATAGAGCCGCGTAGGTTGTTTTTAATGTTCTTAAATGTACCATATAGCGAAGAGTCTTAAACACGTAAATCATCTATCTAATCCGGTTGATGACTGCAGTAATTTTTGCTCCCCAGTTAAGCTTTTCATCAAGTAATACTCCAAGACATTTTACTATTCTTTTTCGGCTTAACTCAGGGCAGTTGCAACTTGTTGTTGTGTGTGTAGTCCTGTTGCAAGGATACGTGTGCAGGTGTTTTTTTAGTGAATCATCTGGTTGCTATTGGATAGATCTACTAAATGCGATGTAATTAGTTTTTGCTGTATATAGCGATAGTAAATTGTCCTCTAGCCACGAAGATACTTTTTAGGCCACTTTCTGTTTGCTTTCAAACTACATGTCATAAAGGACCATGAAAGAGTGTTGCAGTGTCATCGGCAAACATAAAAATAACGGTGCTCGTATCACTAAATGTGCAGAGTTGATTAATGTATATAATAAATAAGGTAGGTCCTCGAGAACTTCCCTGAGGTACACCATAAGATCAATCGGCCTTAT
Organism: Graphium colonna; assembly: GCA_025505425.1. Taxonomy (NCBI): domain Eukaryota; kingdom Metazoa; phylum Arthropoda; class Insecta; order Lepidoptera; family Papilionidae; genus Graphium; species Graphium colonna. The sequence continues at coordinate 5,832 of JAOCPS010139764.1, forward strand.
TGCTGATTTGTCTTTGGATTTTGACCTTTTGGGACTTACCTTTTAGGTAAGAATTAAACCATATCAGTAGAGTAGCCTGCATTTTCAAGTCTAGCGAATAGAATGGGATTGGATACAGTATCGAATGCTTTTTGAAAATCAAGAAATACCCCTAAACAGCTTTCTCCTCGATCTAGATATATGTTTATCGCTGATGTTAATTTAAGAACAGGCTCTTCAGTAGATCTGCTTCTTCTAAATCTAAACTGTGATTGAGTAATAAGTTTATTTTTTCTAGATATTAAGCCAATGTTTTGTTTATAATTTTCTCCATTATTTTCGAAAAAGTTAATATAAGTGATATTGGCCTATAATTAATAGGAAGCTCTTTTGAGCCCATCTTATAAACTGGAATGACTATTGCTTCTTTGAACTTTTCAGGGAAAACGCCCGTTTCAATGCTACGGTTAAAGAGGTAGGCCAAATGCTCCCTAAGGGATTTGCAAGAATCCTTTATGATCTTTGACGATACGTTATCCCAGCTTAGCGCGAAGTTTTCCTGAAGGCTGTTGACAGTTTTTTCAACCTCATCAGGGCTTGTAGGAAATAGACCAAATGAATGTATCTGACATTGATCGGTCTTTGCCTTCGTTGCTAGTTCTATATCTATAAGATCCAGTTTGTTCATATTTTTCTCTGCTAGTTTGCGCTCTATGGATGTGAAGTACTGATTTACCTCATCAAGTGAATCTGATGTTGTAGATCTTATATTCACAAGTTCTTCTCCAGTTTTCTTCTGATTGCATAAATTACATACACCCTTTATAATCTCCCAGGTGTTTTTAATATTACCCTTCTTTATCAGAAATTGAGACTGGTATATATTATTTTACGTTTATTGATATTGTTTTTGGCATATTTTATTAAATTATTTCATATATTACGGTACATACAATGTTTGATTCGTCCATAATCGTTTTCAGGCTAGTTCTTTATTAGTCTATTTATTTTATTTCTTCTTTTTATTAACCTAAGTATAGCTGGCGTTATCCACGGTTTAAGAAGTTGTTTTCGGTGTTGAATTTTAACAAATTTTGGTATTATTATCAATGATATTTTTTTTAGTACCATTTTGTGTTGTCATTAACCTCTGACAGTTCAAAATATTCTTCCCAGTTTTTTTGCGCAAGACCTACTTTTATAGCCTCATAATTTACAACAATTTTTTGATGCGTGCGCTTACAGGATAATATGTCAACGTTCTCCATAGATAACATTATTGGCGAGTGGTCTGTAAGCTGATGGAAAACAAATGTTCTCCATTGATGAGGGGTTTTTACCATAAAATGGAATGACTCAACTCTAGTTACAATATTTATACCTTGTTGCAGACCATGGTATGACATTATATTCAGATAAGTAGAACCGTACTTGTTACTTTTTCCTGGAAGTATATCAAGGTTTATATCTCCAGTAAAAAATAAGTTTTTTGCACTCGCATAGTTTTCTAGTATAGAATCTAATAATTTAATGTAGTTATCAGGATTACGAAAGCAAAGTGGTCTGTACGAACATAGTATGACTGTGTCGCCATCTCCTAAATTTAGAACCAAACAGTTTCCTTCCGACACGTTCAATTCGCTAGCCGTAACCCTGACACCATGCGCTCATATGCCACAACACCATCGTTTTGGTTTATTGACTTATTTGTGCAAAATGTTTCAAAACTCGATAATAAAGGTGGAGCCCGATTTTCATCTGTCCAGCTTTCTGTTAGAACTAAGACATCTATTTCCAATTCCAAGCTGGAAACAAAGGCTATAAAGCTATGAAAATTGCAGTAAATACAGAATGATAAATTATTCAGACTAGTACATTTGGGATTTCCAATTTTGTCGATGTCTTGCAAAATATCATTTGTATTACTGTTGAGTTCTGTATATTATAAATATGTGGATGCCTGTATATTGACCGAATACATAGTGAATATTTTCTTGTGTTCATTTTTTGCTATTAAGAGATACACACTATACACATACATATTACACAATCGTACAAAAAGGAAAAGAACAAATGTTTTGAACAATTTTTCACAAACTTTGGGCAACAAGTTTATATCGTGAATATATTAATAATTTGCGCACGTGTTCAGTGAATAACAGTTTACTTAATTATCACTTTGCCCTTTCACTAATACACACGTGTTTGTTACTCTGTAAAACTTGTATATATTTTTTCGACAATAATTAGTACGGAGTGAATGTTTGCGTGACCAAGACCAACGCGAAGAGGAGAAAAATTGTCACATCATAGTTTTAATGTAATATAAACAACCACAATAATCTTATATTATAGTATTATAATTTTATTAATTATCAGTTTTTAGAAGATTACACTCATGGTCTCTAGTTAACTGTGCAAAGTATTCCACTGACATTTCTCCGGCGAAAAAAATTTATGGACAGAAATAACATATTATTAATAAAGCTATTGGTCCTCCTGCTTCTTCTCCTTCATGTGCCATCTCCATCCCGGAAGTCGGCGACCATTTGCCCATATGTCGATCTATCACTAGTCATGCGAATTACTCGTAATTACTCCATGCTGACCGCCTTACCAGTCCTTTACATTTTTGTTCAAGACATTGGTCCTTAATTAGTCGTAATCTGGTAATGAAGTCCGTTAATATTTATATGTTAAGTTACTATCTATTTGTAAAAAAAGTAAATATATAAGGTACCTCAGATGTTGATAATTCTTTTGGCGTAGACTATTTATTGATTCAATAGAAAATATATATTGGCTTCTTTTGCACAAGTAAATGAAGATAAAAAATCAAAAATATTAACGTCTTGTTATTTAAAAAATCGGTGCTAAAATAATAATATCAAAGTCTGTTTTAATAGATATATTATTTACATTAAAATATTTTATACAAATATTATTTCATACCAAACTAAAGGATTTGATAATAACTTAAGAATTGCAAATTAAATATTCTTATTAATAATATACGATCAGAAAAGAAATATTTCCTGTCTATACTCTTTAACACGTTATCATAAAAAATAATTTATTTACGCAATTAAAATATAGGAAACAAACTCCTTCAATAACGATGTTGAGTTGTATCTTTACACAGACGCTTCAGTTATTGTAACAAAAGGGTTGTTATCCTAAATAGTAAGATTATTAGCGAGCGCCGCGGAAGAAAGCCGTCTTTTTGTTTAGTTGTCTTGAATTTAATTTGACTTACATCCCCAAAAGAATTTTGTAACGAAGCAGTATTTGTGTGAGAAATTTAAGGAATATAATATTAAATAAGTTTTGTTGATGGACGCAACCTTTTATATTTTGCTTATTTATGTATATCCAATAATTCTGTATAAATGTGTAGAAATTTCTTCGCTCTACTTTAACTCAAAACGAGATTTAATCGATCTTGTTTTTTTATCGTCTTGATCTTATTAAATATCAGATATCATAATAATACGAGCTATACAGATATAATTTCTGAACGGATTTGTTTGCGGATATATTGGGTAGTAAATACTGTACAAACATTTTGCAGGTTTCTTCGTTACACTCTTCATTTTTAATCAAATCTATATTATTTATTTATATGTGATACTCGTATAAATATAATAAAAATGTCTGTTTATAATCTCAAAATAAGAATACTGTAAAAACGCATTTAAGGTTTATGGTGCTAATTAATAAACTAATTATTAATATTTCTGTCTATTTTTGCCTGCAAATCCCCAAAACGACAAGGCCTATTTTCAAGGACTTGGCGAATACTCGTAGTTGTTGGTGTAGGAAATAAATAAAGTTACTTTTATTTTGGACACAAAAGAGTTCCGACTATAAAAATATAAGGAATAAATTTACTAAATATATGTCGGGGATAACACGGCAGGCAACAGCAGTTTATGATAAATATTCATAAACAGCAGCAAATCTGATTTTCTTTTTATTCTGGATATATTGCCAGTCGATGTCTTGGCAACGTTATAAATATTGTAGAAATAGAATTTAAAAGCTTTTGGAGCTCGTGGTGGAGTTTTTTCCATTCTTAAGCTGTCTAAAAACCAACTTAATTTTATGTAGGCTGATGCTGGATAAATCTTTGCTGAAATAGCGGGCCAGAGTGGCTCATAACTCCCCTGTATCAGTTTCAGATTAATGTCAGTGCAAGGTGTAAGGCTGACCTAGAAGCCTTGAAGTTCTGACCCACGCTCGTTTTTTAAAATGACTGCTCTATAGTCCTTTGTTCCAGTTTCCTTTGTCCGAATTTCAAGTAAGTTATGAAATCATATTGAAATTATGTTTTTAATTGGAAAGAACCAGTAACTCCTGAAATTAACGCTTTCAAGCAAGCAAACAAATTCTTCAGCTTTATAATATTTGTTTAAATGGTATGTATTAATGTAAAGTACTTAATCACATAAAATACCATAATCATTGACTATTCGGTCTGCTTAATATTAAGTACCATTGCTACCACCTTCTTGGTTGGCAGTCCACTACTGTGCGATTCCGCCGTCATTTTCTGCCACGCACGACATCTTTGTGGCATCAACTGTCGCCAGGTCAACACAACCGATAGGACTTACGGACCTCAGAGACACTGAAACTATTCTGGTGTTGTGGGAGCCCGTGGGCGGCGGTAGTTTTTATTTATTTATTTTAATCTTTTTTGCAAAAACCTTAAAATAAAGATCACAAAAGGTGGACATAATACCTTGTGGCATTCTCTGCCAACCTTGACGTGATAGAGGATTGTGGTAGGGTAGGGTAGTAATAAAATTATATATGTATAATGATAGTGTATACCTAATAAATTCTTTATTTAGCAGATAAATAAATAAATACATAAATAATTAAAATTATTTACATAAATATATACACATATACACACTTACATAGGTAATAAATAAATATACAAATATTATGTTCGACAGTGACTTAATAATATAATAACCATTTTGAAGTCTTACTTTTCATTCAAATATAATTCGCGAATCAAGCGCTTCAAAGAAGCCATGTTTGAAGCTCTGCGTACATCTTCTGATAATGAATCCTAGAGTAGTGTCCTGAACTGTGAAAGAGTTACTGAATAATGTTTTATTATGTTGAAGAATATTAAGCTTTATATTGTTTGATGAACGAAGAACTCTTTCATTGTAAAGAGAAAGGTATTGGAATGTTTCTTTAAGGTAAGGTAAGGTAAGGTAAGGATGAAACTGGATTATTTAAAATCGAGAAAAGAACAAGCAATATCCTTAAAGTTACGCCTTTGTTTGAGATTGAGCCATTTGAGTTTCAATACGCGAGCCGAGAAATGGTAATATTTTTGAAGGCCAGAAATATATCTTAAGCAGTTATTCTGCAGAAGTTCAAGCTTGTTTAGAAGTTCTGTGTACAAATCAGAATAACACATATCTACATAGTCAATGATAGGAAATATAAGCATCTGTAGTAGCATTAGCCAGGTCTGAAAAGGAAGTAAATTCTTCAGACGATACTCTTTATCGTTCGAGACGTGAAAAAAGACTTTACGGCTTACTTCAGTTATATGTACTTTCCAATTCATATTATTGTCCATAAATAGTCCGAAATTTTCAAGCACTTCACCTGATGGTATTCACTTACCATAAGGTGCGGCGCTTGCTCGTTTGTCTCCCTCAATTTATAAAAAAATATTTTATAAATAAAAATAATTCAAAGAATATTCTGTATATTCTTAAATTGCACGCACTTCTATTTAACTTATTGAATAATGAATAATATCAAAGTTATACTTTTATGTTTGAGTCAGTCAGTTCGGTTTATCGAGATTCATAAAGAAACGAAACAGAAAAACAGATAACATCTGGTCGTGGCTCGCAAAGCATTCGACATATTGAATCGAATGAAAAGCTAAGTCTCTGCGAACGAGTCAGTCTTAATTAGTTTCTCACGATACCTGACGCAATCGGATATACAATTTGGGTACAAAATTCTAGTTAATTTATCTTAGACATAGAAAATGTTTGTTTTGACGTAGTGTTTATATGAAATAGTAAAATCACACAGACATTTATGTCAGACTTATAAATGTATGTCAGATATAGAAAATTCTTGTATTTTATGACAAATTAAGAGAAGAATCAGTTAATGTTATTATTTTTTTACTTGTATCCAAAACTAAATATTAATTTAAATGGCGTTACTATAACCTTACATAAGTTTATCGATACAACAAATTGTATTTTTTTTTCAAATTAAATACAAAAAAGGATCAAATTCATATAGAAACTTGAAAGTTCTCGTCGATTAACTATGTATTCAAAGTTGTGATAACATTAGATTTAAAAAAAATCAAATCTTGTTTTTGTGAGCTCCACGTTTTTGACAAAAGTGGAGTTAGCCGATAATATATTTTTAACAACCCTTTTGTGTCTGAGTAGTAATATAATTTAGAATAGCTATAGAGGAAGTTTGTATCAAATATTTAATTCGCGTACATAAATGATTCCTGCTATTAATGTGGAAAAAAGCATAGATAAGAATTATTTATTTCTTAACTGTATGTATAAATAAGTATGTTTAATTTAAGATTCTTAAATTATTATTAAGTCAGTTGGTTTGTGCTTAAAATAAAGACAATAAATTTACATAACTTTTTTATTGTAAACATTTTGTCTATGAATACAAAAAATATTTGTGATTCTTACTTTAGCACTGATTGTTTAAATGACAATATGTCATTTTTCTTTGATTTTTTTTTATCTTTCTTTACGTGCGCAACACAAGCGAACGTACGTTTACCATATCAATTAATAGTCTTCGCACAGGGAAGCATTAACGTCTGGGGTAACGTTATGAATATTTTACGGATATGTTCTGTATATTATGACAAGATGTAACTGCCTCCATAGCTTAGGTACCAGAACGGGTCCGGGTCGAAGTTTCCAGCTAAGGTTTTTGTCAATTTGTGGACCCAGTTCTTCTAATAAAAAATAGTTCGGTGTTAAAAATTAAAGGAGGAATGCAGCTAAATCGTCCTTATTCACAGTGCGCACACCGCCTAATAATATTACCTGACACCTAGATGGTTTACGTTTAAGCCATACTTATCGGACCATTTTTTTATAGCAGTCAAGTCGTCTTTAACCATACGAATAGCTTCTGAGAGCCTTTCTATGGAAACTTGTGGGCACAATTGTAAGTTGTCAGCATAAAGATTAATAAACATAGAAAATAGAAGAAGAGAAAGAATACCGCCTTGAGGAACAACAGATTTAGGCTCAAGTTTAAGCCAACTAGAAGATGATTCGTCGACATCCATAGGCTGCTGTTACGGGTGAAACTGCAGGCAACGGCTAGTTTATAATAAGAATTCATGAACAGCAGAAAAACATACTATTATACTATACGTGAAAGATATCTGGTAGTGTACTTTAAATATTTTGATGAATTTAGGTCTATTTATTTGTAAAAATTATTGCGTTACGCAAATAATATTGATTAAGTTACTCGTTTTTATTTATAGAGAAAGGTTAGCAAACAAACAGACGGTTTACCTAATGTTGGGAGAATCTTTGCCAAAAAAACAAGGACATTTAGAAACCCCAAACGGTTCGGTAGCTTTCGCTAGCATCAAAAGCTGTATGTAAGATGAATAAGGTGGTATATCAAAAAACTACATTCCGCTCAAACATAGCTTTAGACTTGTCCGGAATGAAATGCATACTTCCTACATGTTGAAAATGAAACATTTCATAAAATAAATAATTATATCAGATAAAAAAATAATTAAACGCGATAATTGCCGTACAAATACATAGATTTAAAAGAAAATTACTAAAAGCTATATGATAGACTTTACAAGAAAACTATACCCTTGTTTTCATATACCATTGACGTTGGTATATGTAAATTACTATTCTGTTAGTATTTTACAGGATATTTTTAGTAAAATAAAACAAGGTAGGCTGAACATTTTTAACATCATCTATTTTCTACTCGTATGTTTTCATTTACTCAGTAAGTTTTAAGTAAATTTAGGCATCTAGTTAAACTGTACTAATGACAGCAGTTGGGGAGATCGTAAAAGCTAAATGCGAACACGTCTATTTAACTACGAAAGGGGTAGGGAATATGACAATAGGATTTAGTTTAAACGTACAGCTTGCTTAAGGGTTTATATTTTAATAGACACTCATAATAATATCGCTTTGTTTAAACTCATAAATAATTATGATCTATTTCATAACATATCTACTATATTAAAGTTAAGCTTTATAAAGCCAGCATAAAATAAAGTGTGCATGACTTTTGGGGATGCCGGATGGTCTACCCTTCTCGTTTCCCACTCCTTTTCCCTTCCAAATCCTTAATCCTGGCCCCATCCTATCCAATTATATAATATTTCTTAAAAAACAAAGTTGCTAATAAAAGGTTTTTTATTCAAAAATGAAAAATAAGTAAAAAAATTTTAAGCAAAGACCAAGCATAATAAGAGTAACAAGAAACAGATTTTTCTTTGTTTCGAACCGCTGTTTTTATATATATTTTAAAATGCACTTTTTGTAAAGATTTCTAAAAATAGAGATTGAACTTTTTTATTTATAAAGAAGTAGGGTTATTTTGGCCACCTTTTTTTTGCTCAGCGAAAAATGTATAAATATTCTATTCGAAATAGCCACCTTTAGCTTTTATACAGACCTTTAATCTGTCTGGCTAGAAATCTATGGATTTATGCACGATTTCCAAGGGAAATTTCGCCACTGCCTGCGCCAAATATTTTCAAGAGATTAAATGTCGCCGTGTCGTTTAAAGCAGGCCATATCCACTAAAACTAACCATAATTTGAAGTCTAAAGAGTTGAGGTCTAGGACAGATGAGGCTCAGTCTTTAGTATATTATTACTAAAAGATTTCAAGGACAGCACTTTGGCTGAGCTGGCTGAACACCGGAGCTTCCTCAGGATGTTGCCTCTACGAACAGTGTGCGTGTCGCACGCACAAGCAGTGTGGGAAGGGAGGGAGGTGCCTAACGCATGCTTATGCGTGCGCTTACATATTTGCTTGCAG
>JAOCPS010140090.1:0-14883 GCA_025505425.1 Graphium colonna
TCCGTTCGTCATATTCCAAATACTTCAAAATCTTAGTATCAGTCGTATATTCATATAGCGTAATATCAACAAATACAACAACACTTCCAGTCCCGATCCTCTTCTTCAGCGCAATCTTCTATAAAACAAAGAAATTTTATGAAGACCAGAAAGGATCGGGGCGGCCGCGTAATGTTAGAACTACAAAGTCGTCGAAACGCCATTATAAAGCAAAAAGTCATGAAGATTCCCGCTAGGACTCTGCGTTTATTATAAAACAAAACCTAAAACTCAGTGCTTATCATCGATATGTAAATCAATCTTTACTATTAGAGAGAGTGGATCGGTAAAAAAGCCTTCTGTCTCTTTACCGAAAAAAATATTTCACTATTGATGAACACTACAACAAGCAGAATAATAAAATGTACGCTCACAGTTCTGAAGAAGCTGCTCAATAGGTGAGAAAGGTTCAACGTCATCCTCATTCTGCGTAAGAGATAGTTTGATCAGGCGTGGCTTATTAGGGAGTAACAAAACTACATTTTTTTGAGGAAGGATCGAAAACTTCATCCATGGTACGTCAAGATACAGGTTTGAACTGTGTTATGAAACTCCTCAGCAATACACTCTTTTAAAACATATCTTGTACAAAGTACTACCCAAAGCAGGCTTGAAGTTAACGTGCCGGAGTTTATAAGAACTGAAGACGGCCAGTCTTTAGCGCTTATAAAGTCCATAACGTTCGTTCTTATCAAGCCCAGACCTCAACCCTTTAGACTTCAAATAATGGTCAGTTTTAGAGGATACAACCTGATCTAAATGACACTGAGACATTGAGTCTCTTGAAAATCTTTCGAGCAAGCAGTGGCGACATTTCCATTGGAAATAGTGCTTAAATCCATAAATTTGTGGCCAGACAGATTAAAGGCCAAAGGTGGTCGTTTTGAATAGAATGTTTTTTTTTTCTTTGCTGAGACTTTAATAAATATGTAGGTATAAATTTTATATACGTCACTTCATAAAAAAACATAGCATTTACGTTTGTAACAGACTTATGTCTGGTCTAGGTATAGCAAACTGCTAGACGGTAAAGAAATCTAAAAACAATATCCTTTTAAAAAGAAATTGCTAGTTATTGTAGCTAACCAATGTGAATATAAGATAAGTGTCTTTTTATACCAATATAAATAACTTAGATACCTAATCAACTTCTTTGTATATTTACTTTTAACTATGAAAGTATTACATTTTAATGATTTATTATAGCATGTTACTTAAGTTAAATTATCTTTATTTGCTATAGTTATTATTATTATCTGTATGCTTCTAGAGCACGAAACATGTAATACACTTAAATGTATGATATAACATCTGTTTGCATATTTAAATTAAACCACTTTGCGGACTTTGTTTGCATTGTTTACCATGTTTTCTATAAATTAATGTTTTTTTATTATTATTACTAAAGTATTGGAAGACTGTTTCGTTTTTACTACGATTATATTTGAAACCTTTTGTGATATGAAGATCCTTCAACTATGTCAATTGGGGCAGTGTCAAGTCGACAAATACTTAAACTAGACCGTTTAAAAATAAAAAGCTTTACGGGTTTTATCGTTGTTTATTTTTTTATTTTATTACGGCCTGGCGGCATATTGCCAATATTAAAAGTACTAATCAAAACATGTCTACAGTTTGTTAATATACTATAAAGGTGCCTAAATATTACATTACATATGACAGTCCCACAATTCTACCCTATTTATCTATAAGAGACGGTTTGCAAGAATATTAAAATAAAGAAATACCCAAATTGCAATATCAAGATGGTTAGGTTCTACCACCAGTTTAGGATCTTTTTATAAAAAGAAATAAAGCCAACACAAAGATGCAATACCTCAAGATATTGACTAGCCAATCTCCCAAAGTTTATGCATTATTTGAAATTGCGTTAAACCGAAAATAACACCTATTTAATTTCGATGCTTAAGTCACTGACTACAACGTGGCTTTCATAGATATTAGAAGCTTTGGTTGTAAGGCTCTGAAAAATACACACAAAATTACAAAAATCAACAAACCGAAAACTTCAAACGCCTAAAAGTGTAGTTCAGAAACATATCTTCTCCGTTAGTTTGATTTTAAAAACAAATTACTAATCCTATCTTTATATAAAAAAATAAGGACTGTTGTAGAAGTGGACATTATCAGAAGAAAAAATATTTTTCAAATCAGTTTATAAGTTGCGGAGATATGTGCAAACATTCCTAGTTTTTCATTTTTTTTTTAAAAACAAACTAATGAACTAAAATTAAAATTGATTTTGTTTCAAAAACATAATTTTTTTTATAAACTCAGTATTTTGTTTATTGATAAAAGTTGTATTTTCATTACATTTGCACATTTTTCGTTATAATCGATAGTTTTTACGTAACATCAAAAAAGATTACGGAGAGAACTTTATAAACGAAAGCAAAACCCGTAATTTTCCGATTCCATTCTGGAAATTTTGACTTGAAAAATAAAGCTTGTGTTCTTCCGGAGACTTTGGTCAACGACGATGAAATAAAGGCGATTGTGGAAGCTGATGACTGATGAACTCAATCTGCAGCTGAGCTAGCAGCAGATTATCATGTTAGCATCAAAACAATATTGATTTATATGCGACAAATTGGCAAGGTAAAAAAGCTTGATAGATGGGTGCTCCACGAACTTAACGATCGCTAGCCCAAAGCATGCCTCGAGCTGCTCAACAGGCAAAGAGAAAATGAACGAATTTTGAATCGAACTGTTATGTGCGACGACAATTGTATTCTGTTCGACAATCGAAAGTGCTAAGCAATTTAGTCAGTAGGTCCTGGTTCAGCACTAAAGCAATGCCCTAAACCAAAAATTGACCCTTTAAAAGGTGATGGTCACTGTTTGGTGGTCTAGTGCGGGTGTGATTCACCACAGCTTTACTGCAGATGTGTATTATTAAGAATTGGAGCCAATAATGGAAAAGTTTGCACACCTGCAACCAGCTTTGGTCAATCGGTCGTCCCCACTGCTCCTTCACGACAACGCCCGACCCCATATTGCACAACAGACAGTATGAGCAGTCCAAACTGAAAGAGCTGGGGTTGAAAGTTCTCTCTCATCCACCAACTCAACACACACATGTACTATTTTTATATTCGGTAAAAATTCAATTTCCGAGAGGTAGTACAAAATTCTTTTAAAGAGTTTGTTGCTTCCCGTCCAGTTGAATTTTGTAAGAAGGGCATTAATTAACTGCCAATGCATTGGCAAAGATGCGTCAATTGCATGGGTAAAAACTTTGAATAAAAGAAATAAAAAAGTTTGAAAAAATAAGTACTTATTGTATATAAAACGGCAATTTCATAGGTAAATACCACTATTACGATTATAATGATTTTTTTTAATTTTGATTTGAAAGAAAAACAACTGAACCGATTTTCTTGAAAATTTTATGGCCTTATTCCGGAATAATACATGTAAAAATAATAGCCTTTAAAATGTAAAAAAAAATAACATTGTTCATAAATGGTGGAGATATAAGCGAAAGTACATAAAAAAATCACATATAATCGTTCGATTTGAGAACCTTCTTCGTTTTTTGAAGTCTGTTGACGATATCCTTCAGAATTGTTTTTGTTCAGTTGCATCGAAAGTTACAATTAAAACATACAACTTAGAACCTCTAAGTTCAGGAAAGCGCAAGTTTTATTAATGTAACGCCATCAGAACTCAAACACAAACAGAGGCAGCAAAGGAAAAAATATTTTACTTTGTAAGCGACATGCAATTGGCAGGTAGAATATATTAAGGGCCCAAGGATTGGTTTACCATGTGCGTGTGACGGCACGGTCACAGAGCGGCTGAAAATCGGAGGTAAAGGCTCCAACCGATGCTTTTTCCTGGTGTAAGGAAAATATTTGTTTTTTTTTTGGAAACAGATCAAACAAAACCAAAAACAAAATTTATTCCACTGAATATTATTATTTTATTTAATATTATTATTATTATTATATATAAATATTATATATAAATATTATTATTATTATATCACTTAATTTTTGTACGAGGTATAATATGAAATTTTAATTAAATTAGATTAGTTTCGAATTATATTACTTGAACAATAAAATCCGTGGCTCCTTTCAGTAATATTAAAGACTATCTGTTTCCTGCAGTTTCACTCGTGTGAATTTTCCCGTTTTTGCAACATTTTCCAGTGATGCTTTACTCCTATTAACCAACAAACGCTTCACCTTTACAAGTATAGATTTTTATTGCAACGCATAACTTTAAATCATCTTGGATATCTCAGGTTAAAATAGTCTATACATATAGCCATATCTGTACTCATTGCTGCCAACAAGATATTTCAAATCAGTTCATATATATCTTGAATAACTATATGTTATATTCAAAATTTAACACATCATTAAAAAAAAACAATTAATTTTAAAAATATAACAAGAAAACTATAAGTGTAAGTAATTTTTATGGTTTTTTATATGGAATAGTATAACTATTTTGTTTAATTTGTGTAAACATTTTCTGACAATTCTAGCAGAATACGTAACAATTTTGCACGTTGTTTCTCTGTACGTATTATTTACTCTGTGCTACTACTGCGCAGATAGCAACGTCGGTGATTGTATTTCATATACGCTTAAGATTATGTGGTAAATTATAAACGCCAAATAAATTAAAATAATAAATAATTAGTAGTATTTAAACTTATTAAATTAAGCAAAAATGCAGTATGCCATATAACAAACAACTTTATTGCTCAATTTTAAATAAAAAGAACAATAATCTATCAAAATAAAAAAAAAAACTATTCATATTATTACTTCAATAGTTATTGTTATTCTTTATCATGACTTTATCATATGCATGTTACTAACATAAAAATTTTTATATTAATTATGTAGCTCTTATCATTTAAACTATGAGCGGATAATTCACCTGATGTTAAGGGTTCCCATCGCCCATGGACACACACAATATCTAGAGAATTGTCTGTGCAATGTCAAACTGGGAAATTGGATAAAACAAGTTTAGTGGATAAAACAGGTTGGTAACTTATAAAGGATTAGAAGTGGAAAAAGTAGGAAAAGAAGAGGGGCGGAATGGTCACCAGGTAACCCAAAAAGTCATGCATACTACATGCGGGGCGAGCACGACCGTATAAGTTGTAAAAGGATGTTATACTCTACCTCCTTTTTTATTATATTAAATTAATTTTATTCATAAAACTGATTGATGCTTCACTTTTTTACGCCTACTATCAACTTTGGTAGTTATATTGAAACTAAAACATTAGTACGTAATAGCAAAATGTTTAGATAACATAAAAATTGTTAAATTTGTCATAGGAATTTAAATTAATACGACGATATATCCGTGTTAGTTGGCATTTACTTAAATAAACAAATAAGTAACAACACCATTTTTCACTATCATTTGTACTAATATTATACAGCTGAAGAGCTTACATGTATGGTTGAACGAGCTAATCTCGGGATATACTGGGCTGTATTCAAAAAAATATTTCTGTGTTGGATTTGGAATTGGACCCAATCATCGAGGAAGGCTTTAAAGCTATGTGACATAACCCTATGACCAATAGGAGCGGGATAACAATAAAAATGTTTCAAAAACGGGGAAAAATTTACGCGGGTGAAACCGCAGGGACCAGTTAGTTAGAAATATATGTATCGAGGATCGTTCAATAATTTAAAAATAAATAGGCAACAAAATTTAATTTAAATTACATTGTTGCAAAGGTGAGGGCACGGATATTGAGTTACCACGGCGGTCCTATACGTATACACCCTGAAAACTGGGGTAGAAGGTATCCTCATTTTTGAAATGAAAAATTCTTTTGGCGCACTACCAAAAACAGATTTTTCTTTAGGCAGTAAGTGAGGTTGATCCGTCACGCTCTGAGGTGAATAGATTGATAGGGTAAATTCGGGACCACCGAGTGTTTCCGAGCGAGAAATATAGTCAGGTGCTCTATATTATTGTGTGAAATAGAACATTTTGAAAGTGACTACACCATCAGCGTTTCTATCAATTTTATATGAACTCTTAAATCGTAACCACACTGTGCCAGAGGTCTACCTCTTCGCTTTCTCCCCCCAACATGCAGCCATTTAATAACTGCCATTATCCAGATATCATTTGTCATTCTTACTAAGTGTCCTGCCTATTGAAATTTAATATGGATTTTCCGGTTGCCTATATCAACCATTTGTCCTACGACGGATGTCGACGGTTAGCACTTTGTGTGACTTTACTTGATGGATGTGCTCTTTGGTGAGCGACTTACTTTCAGAGGGATAATTGAGGATGACCATTCATACCTTTAGTATTTAATAATTAAGGGTGTTTGTACTTGAACATACTAGGGATAACGTAATTCTTTACCAGGATCTAAATAATGACTAGTTGTCATGAATAACTACAACAAAAATGCTGTTTCAAAAGGTTCAGAAATTTCACATAAGGTGGTGGATGTACCCGAATTAAACCAGACCGTAGGTAAAAGGGGGTTTTGACAGTGAATATTTAAATGCATAGTGGGTAAATAATGTAATAAACTAAGGAGTTGATAAGCAATTAGAAGATTCACCGGATGACAAGGAATAACATTAACTATTAACTCTTACAAGATTGGAAAAGATACAAATTCGGTAAGTTTGATGCCGAGCGTACCCTACTCGTATTTAACAGTAGCTTCTTGTGTTAGGGTATTGTTCCTGGTGTAACATACTAATAAATACAGCAAAAGATGTTCGAAAGATTATCAATCCGTTCTAGTAGTCACAGCACTGACTTAATAAATATAAATAATCCAGTTATACGCGTCGATTTCAGTAAAAAATATAAACAAGAAGATTATATATTACGACCATCATATGTTTATAGTATATTTAGATGAAATTATAGATGATGATGATGCTTGCAAAATTACGCTATGATGTAATTTTGCAAGTTTTAACTTGTATAAATAAAAAAAAACCTCCGGGCCGCGTGGCCGCGTATGGGCCGCATGTTTTATAATATAAAAATTCCGGATTAAACAGTACAAGGTAAAATAAATTGCAAATGTTAGTAACACAATTTATTTAGCTTCTTTTTATTCGAGACTCGTGCAAAAGAAACTTTCCTATTTTGTCACTTATTTCACTTAGGTTATGTACTTTATGTTGACGTTGAAATATGACTAGTGATTTGTCCAGACACTGTGTTTGCTTTTTTACACACTTAAGTAAAGTAGGCCACCACTTTACTTCTTTCAACAGCAAATATAAAATAAATTGTGAAAAATCATTGACACAATTTATTAAGCTTCTTTCTGTTTGTGCCCAATGCTATAAATGTTCCCATTTTGTTACTTAATTCATTTTCGTTTTGCACGTTATGGTGTCGTTGATATGTGACTAGTGATTTGTCCAGGCAATCTGTCTCCTTTTTCACACATTTAGGTGAAGTACATATACCCAGGTTATTTCTTTAGACAACAAATATTAAATAAATTGTAAAAAATCAGTGACATAATATATCTTGTGCTAAAAATAGCTTCTTTCTGTTCGTGACCAATGTCATAAATTTTACCATTTTGTTACTCATTTTATTTGCGTTATGCATTTTATTGTGCCATAGACATATGACTAGTAATTTGTCTAGGCATTATGCTTGCCTTTTAACACTTTTAAGTAAAGTACGTAAACGTAGGTTATTTCTTTAGAGAACAAATAAATTGTAAAAAATTACTGACATAATATATTAAGCTTCTTACCGTTTGCGACTAATGTTATAAACGTTCCCATTTTGTTAGTCATTTCATTTGCATTATGCATTTTATTGTGTCGTTTACATATGACTAGTGATTTGTCCAGACACTGTGTTTGCTTTTTAACACATTTAAGTAAAGTAGGTAGACCTAGTTTACTTCTTTACACACTTTACATTATTCATTTAGACAGCGATTCACATGAAACTGTAATTAAATCAAAAGTTACGAAACTTCTCTAATATTTATTTAGGTTTATTTTTATCTTTTATACTTAAATTCATTTAAATCAATAATTACTTATTATCATAAGGGATAAATTAATATTTGGAATACAAAAGAAGATCGGATTTGTTAATTTTCTTAATTTTAGATGCCGAAATTATTTTTGTTTTTGAAGTTTAGTCCTTCAAAGCAACATTCAAAATTATTGTAAATTGAAATTACCTATAATCGTAAATACTATTATCATAAAGTTGAAATTTATTTATTAACAATTAAGTTTATTAATCAATCACCAAAAAACTATATAATTAAGACATATAGTTTGTACTTAGTTACACAAAATACAAAATCAAAGTATTTAAACCTGTAATTGCAATTCACTTGACAAAACGTTCGCTGTTAGATAAAAAAAATCAAAATTCGAAATATCACGTTTTGAAGCTCCGACCAAGATTTTATTTAATATTTTTTTTAACCGGCTTCAAAAAGGTTCTCAATTTTCTCTAATGCATGTTCATGAGTATTTCCCTCGTTTAAAAACCAATTTAAATAATTATTTCATTATCTTGTAGGGTATGCTTCCAAAATGGCCTGACAATATTTTCATAAAAATCGGATTAGTGGTTTGTTTTTAAAATCTCGAAGCGATTTTGAAATGCACATTCAAAATATATTTTAAAAGTACACGTTGAAGGCGGTTAAAGTCAGTTCTTGTAATTTTCTATGAAAAAACAGTTTTTATGTAAATAATGCCAATCTTCTTCAACTGATGTTAAGTGATCCCGTCTCCCATGGATATACACTACATCTGTAGAGTAACATGTGCGTTACCCGCTGGGGTATTTGGATAAAATAAGTTTATTCAATAGGATAGGCCGGGAGTATAAGAAGGATTCGGAGGGTAAAGGAGTGGGAAAAAATAGGGTAAGAATGGACCTCTGGCAATCCAAAAAGCAAAGCGAAACCATCTGATTAATGGTACAACTAATGCTAAGTGATCCCGTCGCCCATGGATATACACTACATCCATAGAGTTACGCGTGCGTTGCCCGCTTGGGTATTTGTATAAAATAAGTTTATTCAATAGGATGTGCCGGGTATACAAGGAGGGCTCGGAGGGGAAAGGAGTGGAAAAGAAGAGGGTAGGAATGGACCTCTAGCAACCCCAAAAGCAAAGCATGTTTTAATTGTATGCTGACTTTTGTGAGGGTGGTGGTAGTTCCAGGGCAAGCACTGCTGTAAATTGTGTGTTTGAAAAGTGATCTCTCAAAATAG
The DNA here is from genome assembly GCA_025505425.1 of Graphium colonna. Taxonomy (NCBI): domain Eukaryota; kingdom Metazoa; phylum Arthropoda; class Insecta; order Lepidoptera; family Papilionidae; genus Graphium; species Graphium colonna. Next base: position 9,296 of record JAOCPS010140090.1, read on the forward strand.
ACGGAAAATAATATTAGTAAGTAAGTATGCACACAACCGTTGTTTTAATTTCGGCTAACACAAATTTAAATCAGAACAAGTTCATTTTCACAGAAAATTACAAAAATTGACTTCAAACGTCTTAAAAGTGTACTTTCAAAACATGTCATCTCCGTTATTTTAATTTTATGAACATACTACTAATCCAATTCTTATAAAAAATTGTAGAACCATCGTGGAAGTTAACTCTATTAAATAAAAAAAAAATAAAATCAGTTCATAAATTATGAAGATATGTGCTGAATTTTGTTTTTTTATTTAACAAAACAAACCCAAAAAATAGTTTTTTATCCCGATTTCCCATATCTTTCGATTTGATTTTCATAACGAGTAGATAAACATAATTGAAATTAAATGTGCGACCTGTTAGATTCAAAACAACGCTGTAAGTAAATAATTGCATCAAACCTAATTCTTTCAATTGTTTTGCTACTCTAAATTCAAAAAATTTAAAAAATTAAGAAATTATAAATTCAAAATTAGCGGGAAAGTATTTAAACGACAGAACTTAAAAGGCATGCCTAGTAAATTTCCCTCTACAAAGTCGGCATAAATAAAGTGTAAATGACTTTATTGTTTGCAGGACGGCCATTCCTACCTACCCTTTTCCACCCTTTTCCTTCCAAATCCTTTATACTATTTTCCTGACTGACAACGCACTCGCGACTCTCCGGATATGATGTGTGTATTTGGGCAACGGAATCATTTACTATCTGTTGAACGGTCTGCTCATTAGTAATCCTTTCCAAAAAAAAGATTATTTTTTATGGAAAGGATTACTAATGAGCAGAAATTTGTACACATAAAAAATGCAGTGGATCTATATCGTTAAATCATGGAAAATATATATTCGTATGAGCCTCGGCAAAAAGATAATTAGTAATCCGCTAACGTAATGGAAGTGGAAAAGGGTTTTAATTAAAATTAATCTATTTGCTTACAGAAAATCTGAATTCATTTATCACAACAATATCTATTATATAACGTATAACCGCCTTCGTAGCCTAGTGGCAAGGGCGCTTGCTTTACAAAATGGAGATCGTAGGTTCGAAACGCCGCGGGGAGGCAACGATTTTGAGTTGTTGTTTCTTGGTTGGGTTAGAGCAATGCAGGCTGATCATTCGATTGTCTGAATAGAAAGATGATTCCTGTGTCGGATAGGCATGGAGAAAATCAGTCCTAGTTGTTGAGAACATCTGTGGGAGTCGTTATTTTTATTATATTGTCAGTGCCTTAAAGTATGCTGAAAACTAATCCATTCTTCAAATTTAGTATATCCCTTTGGGTTGCGGAGGTCAGATGGCAGTCGCTCTGTATAGAAACTGAAATTCAGATAATATTTGGGTGGATTAGATCTCGACCCTAAGTAACTTGGAAAAAGGCTACGAGGAAGGATCATATATGTACCTATAACTTTGCCAGCTAATAAAATTATTTAGTTATTAACATAATATTTGAAGTTAAAATGATTTCGGTAAACATTAAAAAATATTTACATATATAATGTTTCTCTAAACCTGTTTCTTTAGACTATAAAGCACGTAAAAGTAACTTATAGATATTCGCAAACAATTAAAAATGTTTTACCAGTAACATCATCTTTTGTTTATATGTCACAATAGTCACAATCCTTTTTTTTATAAGCAAATGGTCGGCAAACTACTAGACGGTTCACATGTTGTTTCACAGTTCTCATGATAATTGACACCTTATAACGTCAACAGTATATTTAAGTAAATTACAAATAAAATTAATTCTTTAACAACAGTTTTCTAGTCTAGGTTTGTTTTTCTATCCCGGTTTCCCATATCTTTCGATTCGATTTTATACAGGAAAGATAAACGTGTTTCAAAGTTAATATAAAACGAGAAGAATTTGGAGAAAGCTAGTCAGTTTCGAAAGTAATTATAATTATAAGACGTTTTAATCTGTTTGTAGGATTTAAGAATGTATAACAAAGCTTTTAAACAAGAATAAAATGGTATCAGTAAGCAATATAGTCAAGCCTCATTATTTAAAAACGTGTTATTAACCCCATTACATAATTTGATTAATATAAAATAGTAATACCTAGTTTTTAATTATATTAATTTATTGATAAGTGTTAAATTAAGCATTATAAAATTTTACAATAAACCTAAATAACACAACGCTGACGTTTGCAGTGAAGTTTTAAGATCGTATCGCAAAATAAGATGCTTTGAAAACTTTATATGGAGTATTTCTATAAGATTTTGCCGCACTGAAATAAACTTACCAAATGAACAAGTATTATTTTCACGGACAACTAAAAAAAACGACTTCAAACGCTATAGTAACCAACATAAAGGATACATTTTGAAAGTTATTTTAATTTAACAAATTACTTGGATTCTTTCAACAACATTAAAAGAGAGAGAGGTTCATTAGACATAGTGCAGAAAAAATAAACTATCGAAAAGCAAAATCGGCATTGAAATTGTATCAGCATTTTTAAAAATAGCGCATATAATTATATTTTAAAATAAACCTCCCTTTATGAAGTCGGTTAATAAAAACCTTTAATTTCTTATTAAGCAATTGATATTACTTAATGTGCCGTCACCAATCAAATTTTAAATTTCTAATTGCAACTTTAAGTTGTAATTTACCGTGTACCTATCTATGAAATAATATATCTTAGATATGTGAAGTCCATCAATACGCACGAGGCTGCATAATGCACTATGCCCTATGATCTCGTTCTGAAAAAGATCGTCTAAGAAGTAGTGGGATATTTTGAAAATAGGCTGATATTTTTACTTTTATGTAAACTTCAAAAGTCTAGAGGTTTCGAAAAATTTAATTGGAATAAAAATATTCCACGTTTAACTATTTAATTAATTTTAAAAAATTTCGTATAAAGAAAAAAAATGCCTTTATTAAAGACAGGAGCTTTAGTTATTACCAAACCTTATGATCGTCGTACTGCTATATAATTTTGCTTAGAAAAGTAATATTGTAATTTAAAGGCCTTTCATATGCTTTATTACTATTCTGTTATGTCAATTATATTTGTCTAAATTTTACTTTTGCTTTAGTTTTTTTTCCCTTTTCTATTTATTTTATACTCTTTGCCCTTTATATCATAATATCGACTTAATGCCTATTATATTCTCATCCAGTTAACTTTAGGGTGGTACAGAGATACTTTGGTGTTACGCAAAAATGCAGACTTTACTTTTATAACTATTCCTCGTAACATTTTCTTTTTATTATATTTCAATCATCATTTTAAATATTCTTTGAAATCAATTACCGTCTTTTTTCTTTATTTTTCTATATATCATAAACGTAAACACCGCCTACGCCTTAATTCAATATAATTATACCAAACATTATCAATTTAGAACTGAAATTAATTGTATGGTTATTGCTTATGACGTTTAAACATCTGAACCAAATAATTTTGTAAAAATAAGAAACACCAATGATGTAGAAGGGACGGATATTGACTGTAATTCCAAAGATCAACGGATACAAAACACAAGGTGGCTATAAATTTATAAAATTAGCCATTTTGCATTTGCTAACTCATTTCAAAAATTTTTAAATATGGGGTAATGAACTGCTCGCTCCAGGCTTTTCAAGTTAAAAGAATCACTTTGTAAAATATTTAATTGTCTGTAATTACACATTTATCAGAAAATGTATATAAAAATATTAGTCCCGCTGATTTTCTTACGCCGGTTCTTCTCAGGTCAGTGGCTTTTGTTCCGAACCGGTGGTCGTTTTTTATGACAATCAATAAGCAAGTGATATCACTTCTATATTGCCTAAAGATATTTTGATTTTCAATTTCTTTTTATTTCACTGCTTTGATATTTTAATAGAAAATGAGCTACTATACTTGTCACGATAATAACTATAAAAAAGTAAGTTCTTTAGTAAAGCTTTCAGCACTTAATTTATTCGAAAAGAGAATAGGAAACTTTCTTTAAATGATAAAAACTGTTTTCAAGGGATGAACGAAACTAAGATGTGATGCGAGGAGTATAGAAAATAAAGAGAGTCCAATACCCCGAAAAAATGGTTTTCGGATAATAAAAACACTTTAAAATGCTTTCTCCAATTCAACTCATTCCATTCAGTCCAAAAAAATAAATAAAACTCAAGCGATGTCACAGGCAATATCTAGTACACATTACTAAAAAGGATCAACTCTAACAAATTTTAAAGCATATAAAGACATTTGAATACTGTGAGGTATTAGCATGGATCGTTAGACTTATTAACGTGAACGTGAGAGAATTTCCACAAAAGAACACATAAAAGGCGTGTCCGCAGTATCCGCGGTATCCATAAAACATCGCTTAGCGGTCGCGCAGAGATAAGTCGCATCAATTTTTTCTCCCGAAATCCCCGTCGACGGCCCACGAACCCGAATTTCCCGCTCATGTCACGAATAATCCAAGGACTAAGGGACGATAAAATAAATCGTACGTCATTTAAATATATTCCAAGTGACCTAATAGAGAAGGTTTTCATATGTGCCCAAAGATAAACATAATTATAATTTAGTTGTAAATATCGTATATATGTAAAGAAATCAATGAACTTTGATAAAATATTACAACTTTGACATCTGACATTAAGTTAACAGTCTGTTATTTGCCTTTGGGGCTCACATACTCTACATCGAAATAAGGCAATAGTCTCCGTACACCGGTACCCGTGACCATAAACGCTGTAAAGGGTTCGAAATGTCGGGTGATAAAGTTTAAAAATAAACCGCGATAAAATCCGTAAAGTTGTTTAATTTAAAATGTCGATGTTTGCGTAAGTCTTAGAATTAATATATTGACATTTTGTTGACATATATATCATAAATAACCTAAAATAAAATAAGCTTTTATCAGTTCAAAACAATAAAAACATAAAAGTTAGTAAAAAATGAGCATAAAGCCACAAAAGTTCTAAAAATTACAAAAAAAAGCACTCGGTTTAAGCAATATGATATATTTGGATTTTAACAGAAATATAAACTCGTAATATATATTGTTACTAGTAAACACAATGCTATACCCAAGATTTATGTAAGAAAATAGACAAAATTATGGGCAACTTGTTTAGTAAAAAGAGCCCGGCTGGCCAAACAAACGAAATGTTTATTGTATGAGTCGCTGAATTTTTTTCAGCTTTAATGGATTGTGCCACGTCTGCTGTCCACCCACGACTTTAGTCCAGATAAAATATTAGGTACCACAACACAATATACATAAGAAAAACCTTTTGCAATTTCAATTCAGACCATACCAACATTACATACCTACAATTTTAAATCAGTGCTACATATAATTCAGTAAAATATTTACGAGTACAGTATTCATTTTAAAAATTCTTCGATTAAACACGTACTGCTTTAAATATACTTTTTATCCATTGTATCCATTTTCTATCTCTAAATTAGTCACTTGAGTCACATAATCTATATTTCAATGAATTAAAGTGATTCGGGTTCTCGAGTGGCGGCCACGAACCGGAAGACGCAGCGTGGGTAGGCCCCCAACAAGGTGGACCGACGATCTGGT